>LGAG01000004.1:427834-456750 GCA_001278395.1 Lerema accius
TTTTTTATTAATATGTATGTTTATGTCTATGTGAATTTCTTTGGCACGCGCTACAGTCTAAACGTATCGGATTTCAACGTATATCATTGGATTCGACATAAATGCCGTAGTCACATAGGCTATATAAATTTTAAATATAACGCCCCAATTCCCCAAAAACGGGGGAGGGAATGGGTTACAGTTTTTCTTGCTATCATTACGTTATGGGTCTCAAATGAAAGATATTAAACAGACGATTTCAAAAATATATAATCAAAACACTTTTATGTAACTCTTGAAACAAATCTTATATTTAACAAAAAATTTGAGAAGTGACTGATAGACACGCTACAACCTAAGCCACTATACCTAGAAGCATGGAACGTGTTACAGAGGTCCCTTATAAAGGGTAGAAGAGCAATTGGAACAGATTTTTGTAAATTCATCCTTTAGGGATTTATCAGGCGGTCGGCATTACGCTTTAATAACTATTCGAACCCACTAATATAAACATCGGTAAGCTGTGTTAAAACTGCGATAGCTTCTTACATTTTAGTACCAAAACGAATAAACTAGGTATCTCATGTTACTCCAAGGTGTTCTCAATGGCCTGTAAGAGGTGTCACAACTTATCCCTCGTGGTTGTACCCTATATTCTCAGCCATGTATATCGTTAGCAGCTTGAGTAAGTGCATGTTCAAATTTGGCCCGTTGCCATGCGTATAATATGTCATGCCATTATTATGGTCGTGTTTCGGATAGCCCTTACTTAACGCCCATTAATATTGGTCGTCAATATCAACTACTGGTTTTTCGAAAGGTAATCCGGATTCAAATATGTGACCACAAAAAGAGATAATAATAGATAAATCGTTTTAGAACAAAATTTTATGATGAACTCTTATAGGTACTTAGATATTATACCAGTGATCTTAAAGTATTATATGTATTTTTTAAAGTGAAACTTCATTAGAACCGTTGGCATTTAAAACTCGACGAAACGAAGTATTCAAGCGAAGTACGACAATAATCTTAAATTCAAATCCTCCGAAGTAGAAGCTACTGAACCACTTATTGTATCAAAGTCATTGATGACGTGTGCAGTGTAATTTAAGCTTAGAACTTACCCTTGCTGGACATGGGACGAGTCAACGTGTCAACGTGTCACAGTCGGCCGAAAGCACTTACCTGAAACCAACACAACAATCTTAACCTATTACATATACCTTACAACCAAAATCAATAGGACTATTGTGGCTTAACTCTTTTAAAATTGTAAACACATTGACATAAATAGAAAATAATTTGAGACTAAAAAACCATAAGGAGCCAGTAGTATTAGTATAGTCTATGAATGTGATGCATATTTCTATATGTTATATACCCACATGTATATTTTATCATTTTATCAATAATCTTCTTTAAGTTCTTAGATTATGCATGTACAATGTATAGGTAAGTATTAGTAAAGAAATTCACATTATCATTGTCTCATACTATCTACCCGTTTGCTGCTAAATAATTGTGTTGAAACTGTCCGAGGGTTGAATGAAAGAGAGTTTTGTCAAATTCCATATTCAGGTCACAGGATGACACTGTAGCTATTAATCAATGAGGTTTAATTTATGTTATTGTAAATTGTGTGTAATATACAGCAAAACGTAAGTTTTTATCTCAATTATTACTCTTATTCTGTACTAATATACAAGCTCCCTCTGAGAAGACAGAAAAATGCAATAAAACAAACGACTGTTTTCATTATTGATTGTCAATGTGCTTGTACCTCCTTTTTACCTTTAATTACCTTGATTGTTGGTTGGTTAGTTTCTTAAATCTACTTATAATTACGTGGGAAAATGTAGGGAAAACATAAAAACACAGTTTTAATTAATTTTAAATGAACTTCGGGGCAATTGGAGAAATAAAAGTACCCAGACCATTACATACTTTTAATTGAAACGTACAAAGTGAGTAAAGTGAGTAAATTCAATATAAAAACCTTAGCTAAGAGTAAATTTAAAAAATAATCTTACAGTAAGATTACATATTGTATACGAGTAAGATATTATAAAAACTAATTCTAAATCTTAATTTTAGTATAAATCCCTAGCGTTCGTCTGTTTTCCACTGAATACCTCCTCCACAGCTGTATCGATAAAATTTAATGTTTTATGGTGAATTTCAAACGGACTGAGTATGACTTTGGATCACAGAATAGATGGAACCGGTAGGTGGTGCTATTGCCAAGATACTTACAGGGGCCAGTAAAACTACTGAAGTTATTGACAAGTCTAAACAGGATAGATGTCCAATATAATTAGTTATTAATTAAGTAATTAGTTATATAAGTAAAGATATAAAATGATGTTGTAGAATTACAACTATCAGATCTTATAGTATTGCTGTAATATTATTGCATAGAAGTAAAGATTACAACTCTAATTCCTTAAGTTTAAAGTGAGTATAAATTCCTACAAACCGATCAGTCCACTTGTTCTCATAAACGACCTAATTTTGGCTATGATATTTCAATGTTTCTTATATTAGGTAGTTCTTAATTTTCTTATATCAAAGTGAGATAGTGGATTAGTTTTATATACTTCTAAAATTAGTGTATACTTAGTAATAGTTTCAAATTATTACTTATGTGATTATACGGTTAAGTTTATGTTTAAGTACAATACAATGTAACATCTAATTTATTTGTGTCTTTTTGAATGACAGGTGTTCTATTGCAATTTTAACGACGCCATTGATCAAAATGATTGGTTTCATCACTATCATCATCATCATTATTGCCATTATTATAGTCAACATTATTATCATCATTATTGCGATCATTATTCTCAACATTATTTTCAACATTATCGTTATCGTCAGCATCAGCATTTTCTCCGGTAGGTTCGAAGACTTCGGGAGCTTCATCTGTTTCCGTGGGTGGGGAATTCGAATCTTCTCTAGTTATTTCAATAACTAACGTTTCTACTGTCTCAACTTTGTTCTGAGTTTCTTCAGAATCGTTGCTGTCAAAGCTATCGAAAATTGACAATGTATAAGAAGCTCCGGAACTACCGGACTTTGAATGTCAGTCGGTACTAATAGCTGATACTAATTTGCTCGTTGGTGCAGCTGTAATTGAATCATCAAAATTGTAACATTACTAAGTGTAATTTACCACTATTTCAGAATTGTTTACCTTCTATTCTACTCTACTTCTACTTCTAATTAAAATAACAAAAACAAATGTTTACAGAAGTAGATTTAAATGCAAAATACAATAATTTGGTGCAAAGGTGTGTGTGCGAGTGAGAAAGTTTTGTGTAGAAATGTATGTGCGTGGATGTGTGTGACATTAATATACGTTTTCTTATATAAAATTAGGAAATCCCAAAGTGATAATGTGGCGATATGCATTTATAGGTAACGTTTTTTATTTTTAATTTTTCACAATTTGGTACTTATATTACGAGTACAAAAAGAAGAAATTTTCAATGTTTTCATCGATGTTTGCTCCTCCTCGAAGCGTCTTATCAGTCGACGTAATTCAGTCCTTTTGTTATGTTATTTTGACCCCAACATTCGCAGCTGAGACAGTCTCGTGAGCTTGACCTGCAAAGCAAGGATACCGTAAAATATTTGTCAATCTAAACCTTACCTTAATTGAATGATACGTACCTTTTCCTGAGGAACCCTTATGTTCTCCAAAAGATGAATCTGCTTATCTGGTAGGTAAGTTGATTGAGCTTTTATTGCGTAGGTATGTATTGCGATGTCGTTGGCTTGTAGTAGTGGGTCTTGCTCAATTCTTTTTTACTTATGCTGGTAATTATAATTAATTTTAATTTTATATAAGACGAAGAGATGGTAATAGTAACTGCAGTCACATTCTCGCAATTTTTTGATAGTGACACAATTTTATTGGACTACGAAGTAATAAATTAAGTTATCAATCAAAGTAAGTTTAGTTTTATCCCACTTATTTATTACATTGTAGTTAAAATTATATGTGTAAACATTTTTAGAACCTAAACCATTAACTGGTCAATACCATTCTTGTACCTAAGGGTGTCACCAAAGTCTATTCCACAGATTATCTTCAGCACTGAAGCGAAAACTTTTACGATATTCAATTTCACGGTTGAATTTTTAAAAGAAGTACCGGTGAGATTAATGTTGAGGTTGGAGACAGTGCAATGAACTTTAAAAGAAAGGACCTAAAAGTCTTTGTTCCGCAAGCCACTCAAAGACATGAGTAGTTTGACTTTGCTTCAAGGATATGAAGAGTACCCCACACAGAAACTTCAACTGAAGTAAAACCTAACTAATATCATGTTTGAAAGTTTTGGAACTCATAGACATAGTTCGTAACAAGTTAAGAATGCGTCATACTTTGTGTTGTATGAATCATAATAATAGTTGAATGTTCATAAAAAGCTGTTGAAATCTTTGTTCTGAAAATAAGCAATACTCAAATCTAAAGAACAGAATTCGTAACTTGAATTTTATTTACGTAACATCAAAACAGTAAGTTTCTATCAAAAAGTAAAACAATAGAGATCTGGATAATAACGTGTGTATTGTTCGGCTTAAAATTATATACCGTAGCCGATGTATAAAATATAGGTTTGAACAAAGCTCCGCCGGCATTAATATAATACGGTTTGCCAAAGTATTATAAAATAAAATTGGTCTTGGTCAATAGTATAATTGCTGCATGATGCTAATGCCATCTAGCAACGGATGGATGAAACTATAAGTGTACTTCAGCAATATAATTATAAAAAAAATATTATGTATTCCATAAAACCCAATCAGACGCACTATTCTAGACCACGTACATTAAAAAATAATAATTGTGGTATTTTCATATTAATATATTTTATTTATTTTGTTGTGATCGATTTTTTTTTCTATTTTGTGCTTAAAAGAGAAATAAAAAGCAATAATTTAAATTTTGTTAACTTCTGTTTATTCATATTTAAGGATTCAAAAGAATTGATTGTTAAAACTTGTTTGAAGACGAACTACTAATTTTATACTCGGTCTCAACGGTGTTATTTTCGGATTTACTAGTGCCATCTAGCAGAAAAAATATGAACTTACAACATATTCTCTGGTGGCGCCAAAGTTAGGTGGCTATGATACACGTAGTTTTGCACAGAATGCCTAGATGGCGCTGTATGGAAATATAATATTTCTTTACCATTTTCATCGCATTTTATAAAACTTGGTAGGCGAAAACAAAATCACATAATTTAAGTATCATATAAAACTGTCCCTAAGAAGTAAATTTCATAATTATATTTGTCTGGACAAAAAATATTTATAGTTGTTTTCACAGTTACCCTAGTCCTCTAGCGGCGAGACTGTGTAACTATACTTAGTTCATCCTCGGTGGCGCCACTGTCGATTCACAGATATTCATATAGTTCGCAGGTGTACCTCAAGATGGCGCTTTGTAAATACAAAAGAAAAATCTTTTATTCGTACACAAAAATCACAGAAGTAATTGTATCAATAGAACTATCTATGATTTTAAAGGAAAAATATTGAATACATTGAGTAATTAGCTTAAAAAGTTTATGAATAGTGGTTTTTGGCCTATACGATATTTTTAGTTCCATTGCTTTTAAAGTCTAAGATAATTTAATGAGTTATAAGATTTGCAGTGCAATATAAAATTATCCTAAGCGTCACAATTATTTTTAAAAGAAATACCTATCTAGGTAAGAACTGAAATTAGATACAATTATTGTTTTCTATAAGATAATACACAACTTTTGAAATGATGATGAAATCATTAGAACAACAAAACTGTGATTAGCGCATAAAATAAATTTTACGTAAAAAGTTTTTAGCGATTTAGGCATGAGAGAACGACATTTTCAGTTGCTATTGTTTTCTTATAAACAAATCCGTAGTATGAGGATTCCCGGGATAGAAATCGATAAGAAACTCTCAAGGACAATAAATAATACATTCCACTTCAGTGTCGCGAAACAATTACTGCTTATATCTTCATAGTCTTACTATCTTTGATAGTGCTTAGATACTGGCTAATATTTTCAAACTTTTAGGCACCAACTATTCTGTTCAGAAAACGTTTTATCATGCGAATGCTATTGACAGGAGCGTTAAATTGATAGCTCCGTCAATTTAGTTCATGAAGCTTTGATGTCCGTCCATACGGGTATGTAAGAGGTATAAGATAAAGCCTAATAATATTGGAATATTAAAACTTTTACATACAAAATTTTCGCAGCGTTTATGAAATAGTTTTGTGGTGTATATGACATTTGTGAAAACTAAATAGCGAGGCATACAGAATACAGATAAATAAAAAATGATTACTAACATCGCTCAACGATCGAATAAAAAAAAAATATTGGGTATAGTTGTGTCATGGGCACGGCTGTGTGTTGCAGGTACGTAAATAAGTATGTTACAGGTAATTTTTTTAAATAAAATATTTTTTTATTTATGCATTTACGTCGGAAATCATTGCATGCATTTACCTCAAATTGGAGTCGGTTTCCCCTCACCGTGCGCGTTTTTTACTTTATCGCTTATTGTAATTAATTCTCTAGTCATTTAACTATCCAGTGGTGTAATGTAATTTTGGATGTACCTAGACGCTAAATTCGAAACTACAACGTCAAATGTATCCCCCGATTTTGTCTTTAGGTTTTTAGGTTTGCCCCCGCATTACAGAAAATTTAAAGACGTATTCACCTGAAAACTATCAGTTGTCCATAAATTGTATCAAGCTAATCATCTTTTCACCCTAACCACTCTCATCTGCGTCTTACTTCACGTATTATCACGTATCAATTAACATGCATTCTACAAATCTGCATTCCAATATAAAAGCTAGAATATAATTATAAATCATTGCGATACATGGAAGAAACACCCTTAGTAAAGTTTGACATTGCTTCTCACTGCATATTAGTACAACATTCCAAGTCTTATTAGTATATCTAGTACTTATTTGAGTTTGATTCGTTTGAATAGCTCAACAAAGACAAATGTTCTTGAGAACTATTATACTGTAACGACGAATTTTCCTTAATGATATCTCAATATAGGAACGGTGAGTTCGAAACCTGAAGATAAATCTATTCAAGACAAATTAAGCAAACTATGTAGCCTGTAAGTAGTACCTAAGTTTAGCGACTATAGCTCTCAAATATGAAACAGTCTAGCAGTCACACATACCAAATTAGAGCTTAGAGACCATATTTGTAAGTTCCCATACAGGACAAATAGCTTCTAATCTAAGCATAGATTGAGAATCAATGACCCATGTTATGTTGAAGTCAATGTGCAGAAATCAATTACTTAACGACACGCATCACCTTAATTGCAATCTATTGGCAAGCACGTCAGCAAACTAACGTCGATAACATCACTTCAAGAGTCACAAATGACATACACTGAATCCTAACAGTAGTGTATCCATTCAACAATAAGCATTGTGTTCTCGTATTCCATTAGCCAATGATGGATTGACAGACCAAATGGAAATTATAAGAGATTGCACTTCGCACAAACAACAATTGATGAGTAACTAGACGACGCCTGCGGAAAAATAGTAAAAAAAATTGATTTGTTTCAAAGGAACCGACAATCGGGATAAAATGAATCCTATGTCCTGTTCCTGATTGCGTACTATCTGTGTACTAAGTTTTAGCTTAATCCGTTCAATGGTTAGAGCGTGAAGGAATTACAAACCTACGAATATCTTCACAAAACTTCACATTTATAATATTAGTAGGATTATGATTACACATGCTTTAATTACCTATAAGCCCAAGATGGCGATACTAATTTGCAGTAGACGATGCCAACACAATTTGGCTCTCATTTCAACATACAATGTTTTTGCAATTCCTCTATTATCTGCCTCGTTAGTCCTACATTAGATTAATATTGTTTAAACTTTATCAAAATAATTATTGTAATTCAATTTATATATTGACTAAATGGTTTGAATTGATATCTTACGTTGGTTTATTTATGTTAGATTCTCTCGCTTTATTTTTTACTAATGTGACTATTTAACAATAATAATTGCCAACTAACTTTTTAATGAAGATACGTTAGGAATAATTGTAAAATAATGACTTTGGGGTGACAAAATAAGTTGAGAGATTTTTGGGTCAAAAATGTAATCATCATCTCCACCGAAGGTAATAAATTCATCTACAGTAGATATCTACCATAAATTCATTTTGTAACGTGAATTAAAAAGGCTAAATTTCATGAAGAGGTTATAGACAAAACGTCGTTAATAATTTGAGCGACAAAGTAGATTAAACTTTAGATGCCATAATTTAAGGTCTGGTTGCGACTTTTCTATGCTTGGGTAAAACTTTTAAAATAGTTTCAAAAGCTTTTTATTTATTCTGTTTACCAGAATTCGTTTGAAGGCTGCAATTTGAAAAGTGCATTAGTTTTAAAAACAGAGTGGAATTGACTTATATGGCAATCGGAATCGAATTTAGTATTGGAAAAAAAATCACTCTTATTGAAGTGACCTTATTCTGTGAATGTGAATTTAAAATGTAAATAGCTAGTCACGAACTACTATGTAATTCTCCCTGATTTATTTTCATTAATATCGTTATAAACAAACAAAGTCAATATTGGAGTGACATCATAAAAGGGCCCCTGGCGTTAAAAATAGGAGTGGCGTGTTAGGCGATTTTCAACCTAAAAGTTTGCACAACTTGATACTCAATACGGACGAATCATGAATGCGTTGTGAAAATGGCATAGAGTCCTATTTTCATTTTTGTTGATATTGGGGTATATTGGAGTATGTTTAGATAACTACTAGTATCTACCTCGTTCCTTCCACGACCGAAATACCTGTGACAATGATTGAGGAATAATATTGGCGTTTACACGTATGTCTTCTGTTAGTTATAGCAGACCTACACGCTAGATAATACAGCTCTGTTATGCCCTTACATGATTTAAATGATACGTACTTATATATTGTTAAGTGTACCGTATGTTTAACATAAAATACTAATTATCACTTGCTACGATGAAGGAAAATATCGCGAGAAAACCTCCACACCTGAGAACTATAAAGTTCTTAAAGGTGTCTGAAGTCTGCCAATCCGCAATTGGCCAGCGTGGTAGACTATGGCCTACACCCCTCACACTATGAGAAGCGACCCGAGCCCAGCGGGAGCGGAACAGTAATGGGTTGCAATGATGGTGTTTAACATCGTTCATCTTTTTCGAAGCGAGGGCACTGGTGACCTATAATACAGGCTCGAAAGAACCTAACTCAGGCACCAGGCACGGATAAAGTTAAGGAAATCACATCTTGTAAAGCTGTAAATAAGTGTATAACCTTTTGTGAGACCAAAAAAATTTATTAATATTTTACACATTACATAGTGCAGTTCGGTTATTAAGCTCGTATACAAAATGTTACAGGTAAAAGCGAGTTTAGTTCCATAGAAAACTGTAAAATGTTGGTTGCACAAACTACGTTAAGCCTGTAATGTTTTGCATGCGAAGGCTTAACGGAGTTGTACAATCTAGCGTGTATGTCCACCTTAATAAACTGCAGTCCTGTTTCGGTAATTTGTCGAAAGCTTAAATAAACGTAGGTATATTTGCAATAGATAAATACCCGTGATGAACTTTTTGAAATTGTTTTGTAAGTTTTAAGTAACTGTGTCTAAGGGAATGGGTTGATTTTGGTGCGATTTTTTTTTGGTTGTTTAGAAGTGAACGTCATGAAAATGGGTTTTGAGTATAGGTTATTTAATTTACTGATAAATAATTATTTATTTCAGTACCTCGTATAGTCATAGAAGTAGGTCGACCGGGACCAGCCCTAGGCATATACAGCGTATAGGGCGATAATGCAACTATTAGCCCCGCATGATAAGGATTGCATACAAAATACGCTGCCGCTATTGATTACATAATTGTATGTTACTGACAGTATAGTCCTATCAGGGGTATAATAAACTGAATGAATAATAAGTACCTGAATAATTTTAAGTAAAACCTTCGCTTTATGGCAACGCAAGCACTTGACAACATCATTACACTATTGTAGTGATGAAACCAGGACATACATCTTATTTGATATTTTGGATCTATTTTCTTGGATGGATCATTACATTACTCAGTTAATAAATATAGTCTACTAGACGACTGTGTCCAAATAAAGTAGTACTATTACGCAGAGCTTAATACTAGCAATGGCGGTTATTCACGAAAAGCAATCGCAAGCAATGAATCGAAAAATATGGATGAAACGGATTCATGTAAGTATTTATAGGCATAGGCGTTAGACAGTACAAAAATTGGCATCGTCGCTTGGCAAGTGTCTTAATGGAAGAGTGGTGTTGTCATTTAGCTTAGTTTGTACACTAGATGACACGGTAGCTGCGCTGCGCTATGATGAATGCAGAATTGATAGAGGCGACGAATATGAAACGCTTACGTTTGCAAAATATATTGGACAATGCCCGTCATACCTATTGCTTTTGTTAGATGACAATCGATAAGCTGTGTCGGAGTCTTTAAGCAGCATAACTTCCGAAACATTAGGCCCCTAACACTTCCAACAATCCGTTCTGGAGCAGCGTGGAATATGCTACAATGTGATCGATATAACATGCTATAACCATAACGCGATAAAAAAAAACTAAGTTACAAATGCTCGTTAAATGATTTGAAGAGACCTAAATATACTTTAACGAAGCTATATCAGTTGACATTTCACAGATTAACAAGTGACATTGAAATGTAACTATCGTTGTTATTTAGCATGACGTTATAGGTACTTAAGGGGTGGTATTATTAGTAGACGACAGTTTCACCCACAACATAATGAATGCTTGACCTGTTGTTATTATTAATTAATGCTAACTTATTACGGATAATATAACAACAGCGACATCAAATTAGGATCGAAATTATTAAGTAATGAGATTACATAGGTACCTACTTGTTTTTATTGTAAGGCTAGGAAATTTCTGTTTTAATTATTAGCCAATAGTTGTTAGAACAGAGAATACAATCTCTAAAATGTCAGCTGCAGTTTTGATCTGAAAAAGATTGGTCCTATATTTACTTTGCTTTTATTTACTTAATAATAGCTTGAACTCGCTGACATTTGGAAATGGAATAATTAAAGTTGTCGGTCGGTCAAGACTGGCGAATTCATTCGCTATTTTCACCGGGCTTAATGCATTTTATATTTAACTGGACTTAAAATGGTAGCGTTTTATTTGTGGCATTTAGACTGTGTTTCATAACACGTTATTTTCATCTTATGAAAAGCTTTTACGATTAAACAGTTGACAAAATCAAATAAACAATACAATATTGTACATAAATGTTTAACAAACAATGTGAGTCTCAAAGTTTCACCACTAGAGGTCTCTGAATGCCATAATGACTCATTAATCTATGCAAGTCTAAAATGTACTCTAAAGTTTCTCAAACTTAGCCTGCTGTCTATTTTGAAAATCAGTTGTTTTTTAGCGCCTTCCAAAGTTGTCAGTTAAATTAGCCAGTTACATAATGAACTTATGGATTATAGATATAAGAACTAGATTTCAATGGCAACTCACCCTCCACCAGCTACTAGAATCATCTGCATCTTGGCTGCTTCCTACTCCTCGGCTCCCAGTAGAAACGAAGTAGTACTCACATAGCACGTATCATTTTAGTTTTAATGCTTACTACAATAGATCGAAACATGCACGCACTAATTCACTGAGATCTTAACACTCCATACCGCCTTCACGCGTTAATTATTGTCTGATTTGTCGCGAAATTTCCTACGTTAAGATTTGCTGAATCTTTAAAAAGTAGAATTACGGTTTTATTTCAATCGTTGTATCTAATAAACGTTTATAATATAACTACTTGTATGGTGTAATGATTGCCTCGCCGTACCGCCGGCGCCGCGCCGTCCAAGAGGCTTGAGTTCGATTCCCCGTAAAATAAAAAATGGAATTATGAGTTTTTACTATTATCGTTCTAGAGTCTGAATACATTTATATTACTCTTTTTACAATTTGTATCTGTGCCAGTATTCATTAGTGAGGACTTATTTAAGACGAAAGAAAGATGCTGATAATTAATTAACTTACCGCTTACAGTTTGCTTACATTCCGCGACTATTTTGCATAATGATATGAAGATGCTCATATCCGCACAAGTCGACTAGTGATCTAAATTCGCAGCGAGATTCATGCATTTGCATGCACCAGTGGAAATATACGAGTATGTTATATGTAAGATTGTAACTTATGAGATTTCTTAGTTCTAAGGTACGAGTCTAGGAAGAATATTGGTAACGGGATTTAGATTTATTCCCAAGAAGCTTCGTAAGGATAGTGTGGTATAATTAAAATGATCTGGGATTATTTCAATGTGCTACAAGCATGTAATTATACCTATTATTATAGCGTAGATACCGCCACAAATTATCAGATATCATGATATGCCCAGATCCAACAGAATTCAATTAAACCTTGATTCTCAGGCAAGCGTTTGTCAAATGCAGTGATCCGTGTGTTATAATGAAGCGATACGATAACATGGCCATTATAAGGGAATAATATCGAATATTAATCGGTGTACCAATGTCTGTGCACTAACTGAATTCACGTGTGCAAACATAATTGGTGTTAATTGACGCATCTCATAACTGTTAATGTTATTAGATAACTTATACCTACTGACAGTTAATAGTATTTTTTTTGATAATACGTAGATATTTAACGAAGTAAAAATATTTTTTTTTCTTTTAAAAGTCGGAAATTACCTACTTGTATAGGAACACGGTGGCTAAATGTAATTAAGAATTTTGAAAAATTATTAATATTTTTCAATTCATCAGGTTTACCGTAACATACATAAATACGTAAGGGTTTGAAGTTGGATCCTTCTTTAAGAATAATGCTCGTACGAGTTCGAGTATTGACATAGTTAAAAGTTTGCATAGACTAGAAATGCATGAAGCGTAAATATATGTATAATATTATGATACTAATACATTTCACAGAATTAAAGAAGAAGTACAATATTTATAATACACTAAAAAGTACAATACATTCCAAACGAGTCCAACTCAAGATTATTTTTCTCGTGTGAGATATGACTCGATTTCTTGCTGTAGGTAAATATTGAAAAGTTCTCCAATTATGCTATTTCCTTGCGCTTACTTGTGCTTAGTTGTGAGTAAAAGTTTAAAATACCTTCCCAGACCGAGAAGCAGATATCATAAGTAGTAGGTACGTAAATTTCCAATAAATTTTCCAGATATTTGTTTTTAAGTGCATGAAACTAAATGTGCTCCTTTGAGAACAGTTTCGCAAAGTTGGTCGCTAGAATCTGTTCAAGTTGTCCTCACGAATGTTTCCGTTCACGTAAAGGGACTATTCATTTTAATGTTTATTACGTATATTAAAACCTAGCGTACGTTAGTAATAAATTGATTTCCTTGAGCTGGACGAAATTATAAAATATTTTGTAGCGTATTTAGGAGCGACTGAGTTTAATTTAGAATCACAAACGGACGCCAGTTAGATGCTATTTTGGGGATATTTTAAAGTGCCTATCAGTTAAACTATTAGTTAGGGCTATTGAAACGCTGTCATACTAAAAGTTACCAAACTAAAGGAAAATTTAACATTCAGAGCACTTGTTGTTAAAAGCTTTTGAATCAATCTCTCTGGCTTTATAGTGTTTTATACAATTTTATTATTGGCATTGGCTATCAGATGATGCCGTTTTCTATCTTTACGATTCAAAATCCGAACATTCCACATAATATTGTTCTGAAATATGATATGCGGAACTATCTGCACTTGAAAATCTTCCTTAAGTAGATAGTATAAGATTCTAATTTAAGTAATGTGGGTAAATTAGGTCGACACACATCAAATCGAGACAAGCAGTCGCCTAGACGAGACGGGATGGCGACGAATCAAAGCCACTCAGTCAAAGTTACTTCTTTTTTGTATCTCTGAAGACTGAAAAACAAACAGAGGGATAAAGAAGTAACCGACTTCTCTGAGGAACTTAGTAGCTTAAACTACAATTTTTAAGAAAGACCGCGAAAAGCTAAGCATAGAAAACCGTGTCGAATGCGTAAATAGGATTAAATATCAAAGGTTTATTGTTCTCCAAAACAAAAGTATCAAGGAAGTTGTGTTCTATTGTGACTTTATCGTGATTTTAGTAAAATATTAGCAATTATTTTCTTTTATCTCCCGAGTCCTATTAGATTTATCGCTACTTCTATGAATTAGGTACCTATATTGGGCGCGTCATTTGTACAAATGAAATCTTAGTAAATTAAACACTTAAACCATGTTGATACACCCAATAAACTTCAACGGTAGCACTTGAATGATTTTTTCAAAAAGGCAAAAAAATTTCTAGATCGTCTTTTGTTACAGTAGAGTTATGACAAAAACTCTAGTCGATACTTTTTCTGAACTGGAGGTTCAGGGAAATAAAGTTAAAACTGTGTTCCGTAGCTTATCTTGTGTGACGGACTTATGGGAAAGCGGTGAACAAGCTCTAAAGACAAAGGGATCGTTTTTGTCTATGATCTAGTCGAATATCCTCAACATTATTGAGTGACAAAGACTATTGTCGTCATAATGAAGAGAAATTACCTCCAAGAAATGTAGTATATTGTTGGTATTAATAATTATTTGCGCCACAAAAATGATCCAACAAGTTGAATGAATAAATCGATAAAATAATAAGTTTTTTGGGAGTGGTAAAAATTTATGAAGATAGGTAGGTAGGTACCTCTAATGTTTTCATTGTAACGGCGAAACAATTTTATGTCACCTTCGATTTATTTAACTACGACAAAAACTTGACTGGCTCGTAATAATTCCTAACTTACGAATATAATCACAGAAACGCGCAATTTAATAGCTTATTAAATTATTATTGCGAACATTTATTACTTTATACACTTTCTAGTAAAAAACACACATGTCAACGCCATAATTATTCCCCTTTGGCACGTATTAATAGAACGAAAGATAATCTATTTACGTGACAAGCGACCTTTTTCATATCTTACAGGCATATGGGCTTCATATTAATCGTAGTACAATATCTGTTCGTAGAAACTGGTTCCCTCCCCGATACGTGGGTACAGTTGACCTAGCAAGCTCAATCTGAATGTAATCAAAATGGAAGCTGTATCATTTGAATTGGGCAGAGAGGACTCTATGAATTTCATATATGGCCATCACTACAGGTACGAGTATATCTGCATGTCAGAGGTATGCAAGAATGTTGCTTTAGATTCTCAAAAATTTACATGTACTCTTACAACAGTTGATACAAAAGTTAATACAAAAGTTGATAGCTTTTTATAAGTAGGCGCAGACATTCATTTGTTTAATTAAAACAACTATTACTACTACAATTAATAAAAAAGTCAAACATGACAAGACCTATTAGTGATATACAACGCTGTATTATACGTGATACTTTTAAAAACCACGAACAGAAATTAAAATTTACTCTCTTCATGACTTAAAAATGGATTTCATCCCTAAGGAGACATAGATTTCACAGCATCGCGATACTCCAGTTAGAAATGGTACGAATATTTTTAAAGAAGGTCATAATCTTCATAATTACTATGATTTCTGATTGCGTTCGTCATTCTATTACTTCTAATTTGTCTGCTGAGTCTTTGTGTTACTTTGTGTTACTACTATTGTAGCGTGTTTAAACCAGGCTAAATATTTTGCTCTCATTTTTAGTCAAACCTGTCAAGTCATTAATAGAAAATCAAAAATCTCGTCTTATAGGAGACGCTCATGCCACTCGCACTATAGAGATGAATATAATAACATGAGGTGTTATTGGGAGGTTAAATCTTTGAAGCCGTTTGGACCGTAGAGCTTTCTAAAGTTGTTGGCATACATAGACACGCTCACAAAACATTACCCTTATTATACCGCAGTCGGGTAATAAAACTAAATTACTAATATGTCTTAAAAATGAAGTAATCGTCCATTTAACTTTTACGGGCCCATTTGTAAAGTTGTCGCACAAAAATATTTATAGTCATGATAACTCCAACTTTATCATTAGAATTTCCGTCTCCGACAGTTGTCGCTTCTTTGACTGCGAGTCAGGGAATGTACGCGTAAAGTAATGTCCAAATGGAGTTTTAGAATCACGCAGTTTCCTGAGTATTAAGGTATTCAAATTGACTCTTAAGTAACTTAACATACAGCTTACATTTCAATGCCATACTGTGAGTTGGGTTGGGGTTGAGTCGACGTTGAGTTGATGTGATGTGTGAATACCTTTATCAAATAGGTCACAGTACGAAGTCAGGATGGTCAAAGTAGCTAGCGGTTGCAAATTTTCACAAAAACCCTTACTATATTACACCTAGTTTTCAATCTCAGACCTCGAAGAGCGTGTGCAGTACATCCGCACTTTACCAAATGAAACTGAGAGATCTGATGGATACGGAACGTAGTCGTGTTAGTTGCACTCCGTTACGAAGGTCTATACGACGTAATGAGAGAATTTCTGCCATGTTTCGTTAGTTACATATGAGAACGAATACTCTTAGAATTAATGAGAGCTTGTTTCAGGTCGAGAAAATCACAGAGTGGAAATATGCATATTATATCTAATAACTTAAATGTACCCTTAATTATTGTTAAGAGCTCGTTGAACGATCTGAAAGGAGTATACGAGTTTTACGAGTAAACTGCTAAATCGAATCAGTTGTAAAGGCAACTGTTATTAGATTCTTTATTTTCAAAATCGATCAGCTTTGCAGCACCCGTCTACATTTTAAAGTTCCTTAGTTAGGGTTTTACTTGCTGTGCTAATAATTATATTGTAGAGCAACTTCAAAATGATTTTAGCAGCATCATGGATAAATATACCTATATTTTACTCGCGAAAGTTTAATAAAGTTATAGTAGTTCGTAAACTTACAATGTTAATGTTACAAATGAGTAAGAATGAATGTGACAATTACTCATCATAACATTCGCTAGCGGCATAATAAGTATTGGGTAGTAACAAGGGCAAAAATACACCAATCGTAAAAATACGTCTTTAGTTGCAATCATTCGCCGTTTTATGTTATTTGCTGTTTTACATAAAGAAGAGACAAAGCCTTCTTACGTTAGTAGATGCAATAAGCTTCGTAAGAAACAACGCTAACCATTTTATTTTTACTTGTTTGATGTCAGCGGTATTTCAAGCACTTTCGACAACATCGACTTTTTCTATAATTTCAGTGAAGTTTTTCAATATTAAGGTCTTTCAACTTTATTTTATGTTTATTTTACTTCATGATATTCTTGATTATATCGCCTGCTTTGATTCATTAAAATAATTTTAAAATATTATAGAAAAAAATTAATGTGGATCTATAGAATATTTATTAAAATTAGCTATTTAGTTATTAGTAACTATGTTTTTCAAATGAATTGCAATCGTAATCAATAAATATTCAAAACCATGTTTAGGCGACTACCTCTTCTAGAAAAAAAAGGTATGTAAACGTTCCACTCTATCGATTCAATTCATGCCGCGTAAAATTTGCTGTCAGGAAATTCATCTATTTATTTTATGCGCTGTACTTACTCCTCTCAGGCAAGGAACTGCAATAAAGAGTTGTAATATAAAATAAAACGCATTTTCGAACCGGACGCGAACTTAGTGTTTATCTCAGACAAACGAAAGACGTGTAAACATGAAGTATCTTTTATTACACGCTTTTATTTCACATGCCCTTTTCGTTTTTAACCGGCTTCAAAAAAGGAGGTTTCTCAATTCGACCGTTTATATGCTTTTTTATGTGTGTCCGCGGTTAACATTGTCATTTATGAACCGAATTTCATGATTCTTGTTTTGTCAGAGAGGGTGGTCTCATGACAAGAAAACTGAGTTCTGATGATGGCATCTTAAGGCAATCGATTAGTGCGTTTGTTGTTTCATTATGTATTTTAAAGTACTACAATTCCATGAAGGTTTGGAGTCGATCTGATTGATGATGGAGCCAAAAGATAGCCGAGGAAACTTTTCAACGATTCACAGCAATTACCCTGTTTATGGGCTTGTATAATTTGTATTAATGAGAACTATACACAGATGAAGTGGGACTGTTATTATTGTTTTTAGTTTTTTCTAAAAATACGAAATAAAATAATTAATAACACAAATTAAACCACCTTCAAAAAAAAGGTAACTAAAAGGTATGAAATAATAGTTTAGTGACTTAGGGCCGTAAGATCAAAGCAGGTTTAAATCACGGTTTTTGTAATCTAAGTTCAAGTATAATCTATGGTTTAAACTATGGCCGTAAGATCAAGTGCCAAAACACCAAAGATCAATTAAACTTAGATTAATCTTTCAAACATGGCAATATTCTGTACTAAATTGAAAATAATGACACAAGTGACATTATAAAAATAGTTTCAGGTTGACATTGACAAATCAAATGAAAGAAATCACGTAAGCATAGATCAAAGTAATATATAAAGAAGGGTATGTGAGCGGCAGTAGCCATCTTGAATTGAGAAAATGACAAGTCAAAAGAAAGTTTAATCCCTACATGATGGTTTAAACCAACCTGCGGGAGAGTTTAGACTAATCGATAGTTTAAACTGGACTTGGTCGATTATCTACCGTTGATCTTAAGAAGTAATCTGCGATAGTCGATTAAACTCTGAAGCGTAGTTTAAACTACTATTCATCTTACGGCCCTTACAATTTCTTTTAAGGTCGGTGTGGTTTAGCTACGACGACTATACTAACACATTACATTAATTGGTCAAAATATTCCAAGGAATCATGAGAAATGTGTATGTAGCGTGGCTGTAGCAATGTAAACATAAAATAAAGGTACTTATCCATCATAATAAATCCATTCGTTAATAATCGGTTTATTTTTTAAATACACAATCGAAATTACAGCCCTTCTCCAAGTAACGAAACCTATCATGAACTATCAATAAAACAAACATATCGTGCATAATAACAGTAATCGATCGCGTCGTTTGATGCTACACGATGATTGATATAAAACCAGCAACAAACTGTCATAGGTAATAATTTACAGAAATTAATAACGGTGTAAGAACAATGAATTTACACGAGAAAAAAAAATAAGGGTAGATATATACAGAGATATTGTTATTATTTTAATGTAACAAAATTAAATAAGATATTGTAGATTTGAGTTTGAACGTCATTAAACTAACCTAAATTGATAATTGTTTTGCATATCATTGAAATATTAAATCCTAGTTAAAAGTTTGCACATATTACAGCAATAGAGACGTTGTAAGTTTTGTTTAATCGCTATAGATGTTAAATCCCAAATATTTAGGTAAAGAGCATCATTTTTTATTAATCGAACAACAGCAGTAGGAATATTAATTAGATATATACGATTCACTTAAAAAGCAAATGGTTTGACTTTCCATGTTAGCCAATTAAGTCAAACCTATCAAGGAACAGAACTCAATATTTTTTTGTTAAATTGCATTATAAGTATTATCAACCGTTTTTGTATTTTTTTTAATATTTGAAACTAAACGTCAGTCCGACGTTCAGTCACAGAAAAGTCGATAGTTAAGTGTACTAATCAAAATGTCACATGAATTTAAAATTTCTGTAATGTTCCTTTCATTTTTAACCCGATCACAAACAAACACGAAGATACTAACGAATTCAATAATGACAAAATGACACCATGTAAGTGGTAGACTTCGTAGAAACAGTTTTGCAGGTATCATTAACTAGTTACGTAATACATGTCAAAGAGGTTTTATTCTGACATACGCCAGTAATGTGAAGGCATATCAAACGTAATCTTCTAGTGTGCTTTTTATTTTTTCCTCAATTACTCGTAAGTGGTTCTATACTTGTTACACATAAAATACAGTTTAGAGCACTTCATCCTGACCTAAGATTTAACTGACTGGTTTTAAACTCATGTTGTTATATTTATGTTGTTTTATTTAGATTTTGCTTATTAGGAAAACACCCAGCGGTCATTAGTAGTCGTATGGATATCAATGGTTGATGGTTATGTTTAGAAGAAATTATGATGGTTTAATCTCTGGATTTAGAAAAAGCTTTTGCGCTATTATTAGTACTTGTTTATAAGAAGTGACTTTATAACTATAGTAACAAAACCAATCAAAGCTACCTATAAAAGCGATTTTCACATATAAATATTATTGTAGCATGGAAATAGCAATATCAGAACATATTTCTGATGAATATATTATCGAATGCTACGAAGAAGGTCCTTCACCCGTGTTCCCAACTAAAGGCACATAATAAAACGTTATCATCGACATGCAACGTAAAGGGTACCGTTCTGTCTACGACGCTACGCCCTTACATCGGCTGAAATACGACAAATATGCAGCCCGTTCTTGATCTACGAGAATTATATCAATAGATATCAACATCTTGCTTCTAGTTAAATATGCTATAGATAATTAGTTACTATGCACTGTTACACATCATGATATTAGACGTCATGCCTCCACTATGAGGTGCTATCAAAATTAATTAGTACTCTTTCTAGGTTTATGCCTTCCTTCTTCATACGGGATCTTTGGCATCATCTTTGGGCGAACGTACTCGTATCACATCTACGAAGAGATTGTTCCATTTTATAAAAGATCGTGAACAATACAAGAAGTTAAAGTCTAACTTTCAATAGTGAAGAGACACGCAACACTGGCAAGACAGATGTTCGAGAACAAAATATAAAAACTAAATAAAGTAGTAAGGGTATGAGTAGCACGCAAAAATAACCCGTAACAATATGCCTGTGTAAGGTAGAAAGTCGTGATTGGACACATTTGCATACGTGGCTGCCGTGATATTGACAACTGATTATTTATTGTTTGTGGCGTGTTTGAGAAACGGTATTTGTAGACCTACAAATATCACTGTATTCGTGTCGTGGCTTGCTTTTTTGAGAAACTATTAATAGTAAAATTCATAGGTTTTCATCGATCTAAGATACGTAGCAGAAAATTAAAGTTCTGCAAGGTCTCATCTTCAAATTCTACGTGTTTGTTTTTGTTTTACAAAGTTGGCGCATTCAACATTATTTTATCTTTTGACTTGGACAGCAAACATGAATATGTAAGATCAAAACTTTTAAAAGTGTACTAATTAATAGTACACTAACTTGCTTATTTGCTATACGACGACAAGCATAATTATTAATATTAAACAGTCACTGTTTACCTCACACACACGATTATAAAATGATTTTACGAAATACTAGCAATCAATAAAAATAAGAAACAAAATTGATATAATCCGCCACCATTGGGTACTAAAGGTAGAGGATATACGTACATTTAATACATAAATACATACATTTTCTTGAAATGATAATACCGTTTATGTGGTACAGTCGGATAAAAAAGTGATGTATAGTAAATTATTATCATATTTAGTCCGGTCAGCCATGAACTATTCACCTAGAATATCCGCCGTATCAAAACATTTTAAAATATTCAAAACTCGTTTTTACTCCGCTTACGTACACACTACGTCGCTACAGTTGAATTGCTATGTCTAAAAGACAGAGTATTTCAAGTTTACAGTGATTTAGAACAGTAAGAATTTTTTTTTTCATTTTCCGGCACATACGAGTATTTCTACGAAGTTTATTGTAATACGCGCAGAAACAGTCTGATACTCTTTGAAGCGAATATATCACAACAAAGTATTAAGTATAAGTATCTTGGAAGAACTTGTATAAGTAAAATGATTACAAACATGCTTGCTTGTTTATCATGCCTTCGCAGATATATAATGATATATTGATATAATAAAATCTTAGCGTACCTGTGTTTATCCGACGGACAATCGTGCTATCAATGGCTTTAACGATTAAACCTGCTTGACAAACTTGCGAAAAAAACAAACCTTCATTCATTCAAAATTGTTCTTTACAAGTAAAATTTGACAAGTTTCGTGAGGTTAATTGCAGGTGAGGTTAACTGTAGTAGAAAATTGCATTCTGTTCTCATCTTTTGGGTAGGAAATCCTGATAAAAGTAAGTATAATACTTCCAATATGGGATATTAAAATGGTATAAGTATTGGGCGCTCAGCGCCTTCAGGATGTATGGATAGAGCAAGCAGAATAAATATCCGTGCTGAGAAATACATACTGAGTATTGAGCGTGGTAGGACTTGCGTAATGTTAATAATGTTAACATTATTACTATTACTTTTTGACGTGAAAACGTCTTTATATTTGCGGTCATACGGGGGCAATCCTAAAAACTTAATGACGAATTCGGGGGACACAGTTTAGCGTTGTAGTTTCGAATCTATCGTCTGCTTCCAAAATTAAATTATACAACTGGATAGCTACAGGATTAAATAATTATTTACAATAAGCAAGAACAGTGAACAGTAATTGCGCGCGGTTGAGAAGAAGCGCCACCATTTTGTGGTTTACGGCGTAAATACATAGATAAAGAAGTAAGTTAAAAAAAAAGTCAAACTGTAACATAAATAAACGTATTTACGTACAACACACAGCCGTGTCTATGACACAGCTATACCAAGTTTTGAATGACTAATATTAATAATATTATAATCTTTACGAGAAGCTCGTCTAGGTGGAGACCGCCCTCTTGCTTGAGTCTGCCGTTAAACGAGCCGAGTTCCGGCTGGGGTCCTGAGTGTCACAGTATACGTATGTATACTCTACCTACTACTACCACTATACTATCTACTATATCTCGTATATACGAGAGTTAATCGTCTGTATCCAGTCGTAGCAATGCATTTTTAGGACCAACTTGAAGAGAGAAAAAACTAACGATTGCTAAGTGGAATACTAATATAGACAAACGGGCTAGTAAGTTACAAAAACAGTCCTAACTTCCATAGTCTCTAACTGCGTAAAGTCTAACACTGCTAACAGATTAACAAATAGGTACAAATATTCTTATTATCACATACATCACTAACAGAATCTAGAAACTATATTTATGATTAACAGTCCCTTCTCTGGTCCTACTCGAGATTTGGCTGTGGCCGATGACACTACAAGATTGTTTGCTATTCCCATTACATAAAATGCCCGGGGTAATAATAAAAACGTTAAGTTCTAAATACAGAAATACTTTAATATAAATTTGTAGGAAATGTGAGACAAAAAAGCTCATTGTATTGAATGCAAAATATTGTTCTAGTATAAAAATATACTCGACATTGAATCGTCGGGATGCTTCAGACTTCAGTACTGTCGTCATTGTGCTTTTAATGAAGTGGGCTAGATACTAATTTGGGTCATAGTTTTTATATGAAAACTGAACCGAGTGTGTCACAAACTAATGCCAACAACAGTACGAGGGATGGTAACTTTTTGTTCAGAAATGTGTATAAGTACCTATAACACTTTCGTACAGAACCGTACGTAACATGAATTCCACAAAGATACCTATTTTACTGTGTGTCGCAGTGAAAGAGCTGAAACGGAAATGGCAAACATCGTACGATAGATTATATTGCTTCAAAAGCGACTATTGCTTCTCTTAGAATGCGGTGCAAGTAGTAAGTTCTATAGGAAACTTCATATTATAGTTACGTTAAGTACCGGTAACAATGCTTTGTGTAGAAAATAGTAGATAAGAATAAGTTATGCATTTACCAGAACATACTTTCACAGCCGTGACGGCGTTCTAGACTGTCCTGAGGTATTTCTCCCAGGAGCAATGCATGTCCAAGTATATCTACTGTAATATCCTTGTATTTTTAGTTGTTTAAAGAGTTGAGGTCGCACAGCTACAAAGTTTCCAAATAATAAATTAAAAATCCTTTAGTGGTTTTGAAAGTAGCTTCGCTGTCAATATATTGACATTGTGGAGCATGATTTGTACTGGCAGACTTACTGGATACCGCCCACGACATAAAATGGCACTGAAAAAGCTTAGCTGAGAAAATGTAATAAATTTTCTAACATTTTGTAACGTCATATTCGCGGAGACGGCACAAACATCGAAAGAAAACTTAATTCCGTTAAAGACTTTTATCTCTGGTTTAATTTTTATTTTTAAAGCACTTAAAACAAGTTTTCATCTGTAGTGGAAGTAAAGTGGTGGATTAAAATTTAAGCATAAGTAAATTTTCTGAAACTCAACTTTAAGTATACTGTCCTTTACGTGCAAGATAATATATTTTATATTACTGATCTCCTACTCATTATATTCGTTATTAATCTTAAAATCAACAGATTACGGACTGCAATAGGCACTTAATACAAATTAGTTTGCTAATGAAATGGTAACGGATGCAACGATGAAACCATGTCGTATTTTAAACGGAATATTTTTTATTAGCCTCCAATTTATCGAAATGGTGACATATAATTCAATTTAATTATACCGCAATAACGCCACAAGGCTATATAGCATAAACTGACATAACAAGCGTCAAACGACAATTACAAAAGTACAGTTCACGTGGCGGTCACTCACACGTATAATTAATTATTTATTACTCCGTACGCACTTTGTAAATTACATTTAATATTTTCTAATAATACTTATATACTTAGTATATGAGAGACAGTAAGGTAACAGTTTTTTTTATTAGTATAGCGTACCTTATGTTACTGTTAGCTAGCTTTTGTACAATCAACCGAGTATACTCAAAGAGACTTCTGCCTCCATCGAGAGATGGACGAATGACCGTTAATGGCAATTTTTAAGCGTTTCTGTGCTCAAAGCATACTTTGTCTAAACCCGTCGGATGGCTAACAATAAGTTTTAGTTATTGGAATTTTCAATACCTTCAAGTACTAAAACGCGGCGGAGTTACTCCATTATTAACCAATATGACATACAAGGAGAATAACAAGGAATATAACAATATATAATATTATATAACAAGGCGAGTATGTTAAAAATGCTGATATTGGTTAAAGCCCATATTAAAACTCATTTATAAGTTATTGGTCGTCGCAATCTTAACACGGCGATAAAATTAATTCCGTCGGGAACATTAAACTTAATCAGTTGTACGAAGTGAACTATTGCTCGCCTCTTTATGAATTATGTATCCTTCTTCTTAGTTACTTATGAGCGTTTCTGAGATGTTGGGGACCCGCTTGGTTAAAATAATTAAATTATAAGAGTGTGTCAATAGAGTACAAAATTTCCACGGCTAAGTTTTTCCCGTGATTCTTATACTTTATGACTTATTTTCTTTTATTTTAACCTATGATGACTGAAGTGTGTGATATATTAGAAGAGATTACTTTTAAAAATTTTGTCCCCAAATATTATACTGAAGTAACTTTCGTATTATTTTGAACCAACAAATACATATGACTGTTCCGTCGGGTGACTCATGCGTTGATAATAAAACCGTAATTCCACATCAATATCTTACATAAATGAGACCGATACTCACCAATAAAAACCGGAAACAAGAAATTAATTTTATGTAAACTTAATGAACTTTATTTTTAATGAAAGACCGAACAAAATTTTTAATAACTGGGAATTGGAAAAAAAATGCTTTGTACGATATTAATTTTGAAACACTTAAACGAAATTAATTTAAACTTTAAATGAATAGACGTGAAAGATCGGTTATTTGTTTACGAATGAAGTCCCGGGGATGTACGCGCGCGTCTACATCAACGGACCAAATCTTCTTAACTGAGCGCGCCAACTGGTAACAGCTACGCGGCTTTCCAGCTACGAAGCGCGAATCCGCGCAAGCGCCCTAAACCCCATAGAATATTCTATGAAAAGACGTCCGTATAACCCTAAATTTAATTAATTTAAGTGTAAAAGTGATCGACCGTGTGTCACCGCGACCTTTGTTCTTGTATGTAAATTTTTAGTACAGAACATAGATACAACGCATACGATGGATCTAGCGATCGCTTTGGCAAATTGGCTTTTAAAACCAACAGTTCCTATCTGTTGCATTTTGATAATAATATTTTACAATCAATACAAATTTAATTACCTATCTGCAGAAGAAAGTTATGTTTCATTTGATACGGAATTTGTTTTACAACTGATATAATAACTTTAAAAAAGTTTTAATTTTTTACGAGAATAACGTAAGTGATTTGGGGATGAAATATATCCTATAACGATCCCCATAATATTACCTAAAATATGCCAAGTTTCATCCCATTACAGTTTTATTTTACACCATTTTATAACAACAATATAGTTATAGCAAATTATACCAACTACTAACGGTTTCTAGTATTTTTATAAGTTTGCATGAAGTAACTTTATTGTGCAAATAGGTCAAAATATACACAAAACATGGAGTATTATTAATAACGATATAAAACAATCCCTCCTTGAATTTGACTACCTGACGTTATCATAATTATTTTCTTATTCCAATAATTTAAACATAAAAGTGCGAGATGTTTAAGTTGAAATGTCCAGAAGTATATAAAAGTTAAGGATGCTTGAAATGGGTATACTAAATAATATATTCTTATCCAAAATATTCTATAACTTATTCTCTAATTTTATAACATAAATACTTACATATGGATGATGCAGCTCAGCCCTTCGTAATGATGTTATGGTATTTAACATGGTCAGTAAGGGAATGGAAAGCTTTTCAAGTGCATATAGTAGCTTATCCACTGCCCTTAGTGTCCATGTTATTTACCAGTCAGGGAAATAAATAAATATATGATAAAAAACTATAAAAAAAGTTGTCAAGTTCTAATGTAATGCAAAATGTACGATTCTATCTAACAAACCAATATAACAACAGTCTTTTTTGTATTCAAAGTTAATACGGTACATTATTACAATTTTGTGTGCCAAGAAAAAATAATTTGCACTTAAAAATATAATTTGACAACAAACCTAAGTTTTACAATACGAAATCTGTTTACTTAAATCGGTTCAAATTGCACTTAATCTCTAATTAAAATATAAACTTAAACTAATACCTACGCTCGGCGTCGTCGATTGGTGCGTCGGGAATCCTACGGAGCAATAATCTGATGATATTTGAAATAGGTAACCTGGCCTTGACAAGGACTCTTGGTACTAAAAACAAAGAGTCTATGCTCAAGACCAAATGTACCTATCTCAAGCGTGCAATAGGCGTGCGTTGATTGTTGAATTCTGTGAAAAGCATGTATTTTTTAGGGTTTTTAGGGTTCCGTACCTATAAAGTAAAAACGGGACCTTAATACTAAGCCTCCGCTGTCTGTCTGTCTGTCTGTCTGTCAGCAGGCTATATGTCATGAATCGTGATAGCTAAAAAGCTGAATTTTTTTACAAGTTATGTATTTCCGTTGTCGCTATAACAACAAATACTAAAAATTAAAAAGGAAAATATTAAGGGGGTCAACAATAAAAGTGTTTTTATTAAGAAACTTGACTTCCTTTTATAGATGATGGTACGGAACCCTTCGAGCGCGAGGCCGACTCGTGCTTAATCGGTTTTTTAACTTGTCTTATTTTTTAAAGGAAAACAATAAGTTTGAATGATGTGATTGTGATATTGAAGTGATGAAATTATTTATACATTACTGAAACAGTTTAAATAATAAAAAAATATGTGATTTCTGTTACAATATTTTCATAAAATTGCGTGCTAAATAGGACAAGTTAAAAAACTGACTGCAAATAACTTCAACCAACAATGCCAACTAAAAGCACTATCCCGTAGAAACAAATACTTGAAAACTTCCTTTAATTCCATACTATCTAGTGAAATAAAATGGTGCTAAAGTAATTTCTATCTTATAATTGTTGCTGAAAGTTCATAATGATTTTAATTTTAAAAAGCTGGTAGGTATGGCAACCATGCGTGGCAAAAGATGCCAACCTCGAATAAATTGTTATAGGTGTTTGATAAACAAATTGGCATTGTGAAACGTGTTAATATTACTCAAACAAAGAAAACATGAGATTACTTTTCAATTGCAATTTTGTTTTCACGCCCTGAAACGATATCTAGTTGGTATTGTTGTTCGAAAATAGATAAAGAATTTAAATTAATTCATCCTTTTTCATAGCAACCGCTCTCGTATACACGTAAAAAACTATTTTAAAATGCCAGCAGCAGCCGAATAGTTAACATTAGCTTACCTGAGAGGCCAGACTACGATATCATGAGTGGGATTTAGCAGGAAGGCCTGAGTTTAGTGATAATTCATACAGAAATGTATGAGACACGTAAAATGTTTAAAAATAAATTAATATGGTGTTAAAATCGACAGGAACAGTTGCGAATGGACATGTTAGCTTCCACTCACACTACTAGAAATTTGAAAAGCTTTTGGAAGTTCAGAAATAAGATGAATGCGAAGCCTGGTCTTCCTGCAAATGTAGATGGAGTATGGGAGAGCGCATAGCCAATTCATTTAAGGACCAATATTGTTAAGTCTTTATTAGGTTCCTTTGCACAATAGTGACGGCCTGGCTAGGACCATAGGGACCGAGCGACAGCCACAGATAAACTTTTCTGCTAAAATAATAGCAAATGTTAACTTAGAACTGATAATGTTTTTCCTATATCAGTCACTTTACCTTACAGCAAGATGTCACAGGACATAACACTATAAAAGTATGCAAAATATACAAGCTTAGCAGTATCAACGTCGGTAATTGTCTTATTTTTCTTACAGCGTGCGCAGCTTTGCTTAATTTAGTCGCGAGAGCTATATGGGTGCTCCAATGTAATTTACAACACACTTAATCTGGGTTTTTTACATATAAAGATAGCATTTATGAAAGTAAGATTTTGAGATACACAATAATAATAAATTAAGGTAAGGTGGGGTAAGACAGACATACTTTTATCCACAATAGGAAACAAAGGGTATTATGAAGAAGTTGTTTGTTCTACTGTAGAAGTAAAAGGTTATAC
>LGAG01000004.1:456796-506308 GCA_001278395.1 Lerema accius
GTACTATCTTACACACTATAAGAATTTCGTAAATAAGCTATACGTATCGAGATAATAGACAGTGGCAGTCTTACCCCGGTGGCAGTCTTACCCCACCTTACCTTATAATTATAATAAAACCTGAGGAACCGAGCAGGTATGAAGAATATTTGACTATAATCCTGGAAATCTAAAATGGTTGCTTTATTGGCAAGCACACAAGACTTTAACAAAAAAATACTGTAAAATACAAATCGAGAGAGCATTCAATTATGTAGTTATCATTAATAGATAAACAAAAAACTCGGATATTAAAAATTGAGGGCTATTTAATAAAATATACTTGCTAACTAAATTACCGAGTAAATCTCGGTTACTCAGGTAGGTACTTAATCTTATATTACGCATGCAAATGGTTGATTATATACAATTTGCTTTTGCTTATATCTATGTCCAATACAATGTTGTAACGCTTAATAATTATGAGTATACAATTTTCGCTACAAAATAAAGACGTTATATAAATTGCCACTTGAAGATATTAGTCGAGAACATGACGTTTAATTTAATACATTTATAATAATAAATACATTTATCGTACACTTATCGAATACCTTTAGGTACTCTATTTTTATTATTTGAAAAAAAAAATGCTTTGTAATAGATATTTTTCGTAAACAATAATGGTTTGATTTTCTAAAATGCATATTGGAAATTAGATTTTAAATAGTGTCCTTACTAAGAAAATCTTAGTGTATACTATCATCATACTTAATAAAAATGTTAACTGACTGACAGACACGTTACAGCCTAAACGGGTAGACCTGGAACCATGAATCTTGGCACAGAGATTTCTTTGAGAGTGTAGGGGAGCACTAAGAACGAATTTTTTGGAAATTCACATTTTAAGAAGTTAAATAGGGGATGAAAGTTTGTATGAAAATTAACTAAATTTAAAGCAAGCAGTTTGCAAATTCGTGTTTGGGGTCATGGTTGAAAGAGTTAAAAAACCTAATTCAACGATTTTTTAAAATCAACCCTTAAGGTTAATATTACCGCAAAACTATAATGTCCGCAAGCAAAGCTGCGGGCAACAGCTCGTAGTTGTATAATATATTTAATTTTTCAAAGCTTTAGTTGCAATAGTCTGACACTAGATGGCGCAAAAGTATACGTAGCGAATGAAGTATAGATGCATTGAGTAATTCCCGAACACCCAGAAGCTGAACTAAAAAATACAAGAATGCCTTTATACGCGAAAAATGATTTTTCGATGTAAATATTTGCCTTTACCCTTCATGTGCGGGATCAACTGCACAAAGCTAGTTTTTATTCCAGGCTGCTTTGAACGCAATGTTGGTACTTCATCCATTCCTACTCTATTCCACGTGGAATAATCGGAGAAAACTTCAAAGCATATTGCCTTTGGCTTTGACGTAGTTTACAGAATCTGCTCCGTAAACCAACTTTTCCCTTCCGATCTTAAAATTGCTCGAAAATTATTAACGAAGCCAAGTATTTTTATCCTGAATTAATTTTAAATGTTTTGAATGACGAAAGATTTTATGTCAAAGCGGTTTATAAATGTAAAGGTAAGTCGATTAAAAAACGAATGAAAAATTAATTAATCATACCTGGTAAGGAACAATGCTGTGTTGTTATACAAAATACGAGTAGGTATAAGGTTGCATAGTCATAAAATTAATGTTCCTACTGTAAAATGAGAAACATAATATAAATAGTATATCATTACTAATAGCAGGACTGTAACCAATTTTTGACGTGAATACGTCTTTAAATCTACTGTCATACGGGAGCAATCCTAAAAACCTATAGTCCGCGACAAGTTGAGATAACAATTTTCTAGTGATATGGCATCACTTTCTGTATAGGTCTATATCGATAATTTTTCGACACAAAAATTAAGAGTAAAATTAATTAAATAAGGTTTATTATAAGTAACATGAAAATGGAAACAGATATATTAGAGAAACTAGTGACGAAGATTCCGTAAAAATATTTAATTATTGAGTTTTCGTTCAATGTAACAATTTTCTATTACTTTTCTGACTAGTTCTTGTTCTTTAGAATGAATTATTGTTTTTTTTTTGTTTTAACACATGACGAGGTAGCTACCGAAGTCATTTTAAAACACAACATACAACAACGTTAGTAAAATTAAAATCGATAATCGAGGTCGATATGGGCTCGTACAGCACTAACACTAGTTGACGTGCAGTACGCGGGGTGTCACTTCCCCCGCGCCTCACCTCATACCCCGATTGCCATGTCGACCTGTCGGGTACATAATGACGAATTTCGGGGGATACAGTTTGGCGTTTTAGTTTCAAAGGATCAAAGAATTAATTACAAAAAGCGAGAACAGTGAAAAACCGAGCGCAGTAAAGGGGGAAACCTGCCAAAAAAAATTACCTGTAACATAAACGCGTTCACGTACAACACACAACCGTGTGCATGACAGCATTGACAGCAAAGCTATACCCAAATTTTTTGCGCTAGTTCAAATGTTCTACGAACAGCTCTACGAACGTCTAACGATTATAGTAGTTTGCTAAGAATAAAAAATACGTAGCGTATCGTTCGTAGAGCTACGTAGCTGTGTATTAAACAGACTTAAATCTTGTTTTTTATCAATGCCGTAATCTAAAATATATCCTGTCAATAAAACTATTATCATCTCTTCATGATACGTAATTATTTTATTATTGTTAGTTGCGAAAGTCTTGCGAAGATTGATTAGTATCACAATTATTATTATTGCTTTAAAAGATTTGTTACGTTGTAAAATAAACGTTTTTTGAAAACATTTTTCGTAAAAACAATAACGACCCGACGCTTCGTTCATTCCTCATCTCATTATCCAATCGGAAGATTAAGCAATCAAACAGATTACTTAAAATCAAATAAACAAGTCGTGGAAAAGTTACAATATAACGATTATGAAACTGTTAAAATTGCAAGTTTGATTAAGCTTGCTTGTTACCTTTTAGTGACTGTAATAGAAGAGAAGCTCTCCACGCAATGGAGAGCGACCGCATTTTAAAAACCGCAACTTATGTCTAAGATATCTTTTAGCAAATAAACACTTACCTTTGCGATGTCGTCGCGCATATTTCCGTCGCGCGTCCGGGCCTGGCCTCGGCGTCTTCTTCGTCGATTTGAACTACGACCGGCATTGTCGATGCCGAACATATGACTTAAATGACTTACCTGCAAAAGAAAACCAGAATTAACGATATGGAAGTAATCATTAAAAGGTATCTACTAGTTAATGCGCTAGGAGAGCTTACTACATCACAGGTTGTTAAGTCGCGATATTCTTAGAATGTTTTCCATGTGGTCACACTAATGATTGGAGTTAGAGAGTAACTGTTAGATACTATTTATAGTAAGTTGATTTTTCTAGTAATAGACATAGTAATTACAATTATTTAATCTTAGTAACGTAGATTATGATGTATGCGTGTAATAAGCTCTTTACCGACCCAAAATAATTGCCATTTACCACCAGGTGGCATTGTAATCGGGCATTAACTTATCAAACGTTTACAGCTATACACAATTACTCGTAACACACATTGAACAACTATTGCACAGCATGATACACGGAACTCAAGCTATTGCACATTGCTAATAGTTACAATAATCATAAATACACACATTTGCAACGTCATGATGAAAGTACCTTAGTGAAGACGAATAGATGTGGCGATTAGGATGTCTATGGAAAATGGACCGCTACAATGAAGGATGACGTAATGTTACCTGTGGAATGTCGAGTCTGTTTAAGTTATGAACAATGTGCTGATACCAGATTAGACAATAGATTACGATCATCAATCATATGAAAGGGCTAGAGCTAGCGTCAATGAGCGAACCCTTTTTACGTGGAAAGGCTATTTGGAAATGGAAAATTTTATTAAAATTAGGTACTTCACATTTTTTAAAATACAGTTACTATTTTTTTCCAAATAACCCTTCTATGATTACTTCATCCGATAAGGAAATGTTTTTTACATACCAAATGGTCCAGAAAACTGTTGAGTTAACCTTTCAATAGATATCCTCGTTAGTGTAGTTGCGTTGTAGAATAGCTCATGCAACTATTCCAATCAAAAATCAAAAAAGAAGATACGAACAAAATATTTGAACAGGCCACATAGACCTTATAGTAATCTAACCGTGAAATTTAATACGGAAAAAAACAAAAAATGAAAATCTTTTGTTATAAAAACTTAATGAAGATTGAATGAATACGTTTATTTTCGTGGAACACGACGTGCTTAAACGTGACCGTAACGTGTATTAAGTGTCAAAAACAATATTTTATGCTAAAGAATGTCATGTTACAGGACTTTATAATCTTTTAATGGACTATGTTTCCGTAACGTAACACGTTAGAATGTGAATGTTTGCTCATATCGAGGTAGACAGCAACCTCCCTTACGTAGCGAATACTTGTGGCGTGGGTAATCCCTCCCCCTCTAAAGACAACTTGTGTGCCTGTAGTTGTTCTCCCAACCGACAGCTTCCAACAAGACTTTAAGCATGCTTACGATAACAACCGAGTCAAATTGTTTCGTAAGTCAACCGAAGCACGGAAGCGCTTATCAATTTCGCCACTCACGACCATCCATCATTCTTTCGATTGCATTCGACTTACACATGTTAAAGTTAATTTGCTATAAAATTGAAGATTATTAAACTATATTATGTGATTCTGCAAGTGTGTTAATGATACGAGTGCCTATATGTGAGTAAATAATTTTGAATTTGGATTTGATATCTTATCATTAAATAGTAGATGTATCATCCCACATAAAATACAAATTACATCTCTACGCTAATAAATTTTTAAAATTCAGATTAGTCTAACATGTAGTGCGAATAAGCCTCATAAGACACATGCCAATAGGAAACTACACATAAAACTAAATGATTATTTCCGAAGTGAACACATTGAATGACACAGGAAAATTCTGTTGAGGAACTTTGTGATTTATGTCTGAAGTGATTGAATACATTGAATGAAATAGCAAGGAAATTCTGCTTCGACAGCTTACGGAAGTCAAGTTGAAATAATAGAACGCATTGATGGAAAATGTTTGGCGAATTCTCTCTGAATTATGCAAGAATAGAGATGACAGTAGATTATGATTTCTACGAATATAAAGCCAATTATAAATGTCAAAATAAATAACGAAACAAAACATCGAAAATTTTCGTAAAGGCTTACTCAATACCAATAATCCTCTTCTCGGTTTTAAAGCTTTCTACTAAACCGTCCACTTCACTCACACTTTCAATTCACTACTAATAGTACAGTACTAATACGTTAACGTTTTCGTATTTCACTGTTTAATAGTTTCACAGTCACACTGAATAATTCTTGAACTTCAACAGTTCATAGTCTCGGAATTCATTTTAGTCCATTTAATTCACTTAATGAACACGATTTCATATCTCACTGAAATGAAAATTTTATTTTATCTCCGTCAGTTTAATTAGCCGAATTTAGGTAAGTAAATGAAAAATATAGAATTCCAGCGCTGAAATTCTAAGGGGAGGGATATCAACTCAACGACTATCTTAAATTTTTTTTTCGAATACACAAACTTGTGTTCTGGTCATTCATATTAAGTTGCATATATTATACAACCGTAAAATTACTACTCAGACCAAAACAATCAACTGAGTATTGAATGTAACATTTCGATCCACACACGTGAATGGTTTTAAGTGATGCAGTTTTAACATCGCTCTCTGCTAGAAAGTCAGTGAATCAGTAAGGAATCAAGCTACTGAACCATACAGTTAAATAAACTGATTAATAGCGATTCAGAGCATACGATTCATTAAACTGGACTGACTATTGGCACTTTTCTAGGCTCACAGCTAATTTTTCATACAGTCTCTAAAGCCGCGATTTGTGAAAAATTTTACTATACTTGTTGCAGTAAGATTTTGTTAGTTAATTTATCTATGTGCAAGAATACGTATGGCTTAGAAAAATTAGCAATGAACCTGAAAAGAGGCTAAGGCGCCACCCCGCCTCTAGCAGTAGGCTTCGACCACAAGGCTTAAGTTACATACAGAATCACTCTTCAAAGAAAACCACTTATATTTGCTTTAGATACTAAAAATTCTATACGCTGGTGGTTAATGAGTGTATATGTAACATCAGCCAAAAAAAAGCCTCCCTCCAAATATGAAAATTAATTGTAATATTCCGGTCCATACCATTAATTGCTTCATCATTAAATATCATAATAGATCTCAAAAAATATTTTACAAGTAAAGTCTTCGACATACGTAAAATATATCGCAATTAAACTATTTACCATTACCATAAATAGTTAATCAGAAAAAGTTTGTACGCAACAAGAAATAGTAATTGTAATTACCTAAATACTACGCGATGAAACTTTTATCAGCTAACAAACGACAATTACTACTTATTCGCACTACACGATTAAAATATTTAAGTTTCAGTCGCCGGCTACGAGTGGGAAGAATAATGCAAAGCAAACTTTGTCTTCCAAGAAATCGTTAAACTAAATTCAACACAAATAAGTTGGAGCTATGATTATCTACGAATACTAATACAAGTTCTCGCTGTTGAAGTCTTCCGGACAGAATAAACTCTATATAATTAGTTTAACTTCAAATGCACTGAAATTATATGGCACTGCGTTTAAGGAATTTTTTATCGTATATTAAGAAATTATCATTGAAAACTATTATGACAAAGTTTCTTAAATGCGATCACATATTTATAAAGAAGAGTTGCTCGTAACTGAATGAGGAGGTTTCAAATGATAACGTATTTGTTTTACAAATAATTGTAGCCTAAAGATTAACTCGTACTGTACGAGATAAGGTACAAAGAAGAGTACTACATGTATTCCAAGGATACAGACGGGAATCCCCTTGAGCTTAGCGTCCTAAAAGGAAAACTTATGATGTAGGCACTGTCAAAAGAAGCGTAGGTAATTGGATCCTAACTATTTTTGGGCATCTGAAGCTAATAAACTCATGGAGGCTCATTTATTTACAAATAATTAAGTAAATAACATTACACACTCCTATTCCCTCTATCGTTAAAACTTTACGTCACAAGTTCTGAATCATAATGACGAACACCAAGGCGAAGTGTGATAATATATGATGAACATAACTTTCCATATTAACGTGGAAATAAACAAATAAGAAATATTTTGGGTGATCCTGAAACGTCGAATTTTTAAAAAAAGAGCAATAAACTGTTGAAATATTTAATCTGCAATAACCTTTGTAAGATTTAAACTCAAATGGTAAAGTTACAGAGCTTAAATTCGCTAAAACACGATCAGCCGTAAATCTTTAAACAGACAGTGTTGTAATGGCAACATATAAATTTAAAGATAGAATAACAATGTTTTTTATTCTCTATGAATTCTATTGTTTTTGTTTATTCGTGTTCGTGACAAAATACAGTAATAATGTGACTCAATTTAAAAAGTGTTTTCTTTTACTAAAAATCCTTAAGAATTAAATAAATACAGTCCACGCTCTCAACAGACAGTATATAATCAACGTTCAATTTGCGAATCGTATCAGACGGCTCAAATAAGCTTTGTATGTCGGTCGCACCCGACAACTAGACATACCTATAAGGGATCTATTACACCTAGGGACCGGTGAGGAATGTAATATTTGTTTTATTACATATTGATTACGAATGAAAGAGAAGCAAACTATATGTAATTCGCGATAAATAAATCGCAAACCATCAGTTGTTTGTGGTTAACCTAATTGTTTAAAGGAGTACCATTATTGGTTAGTGGTGGTAATTGTAGTACAAGCTTGCCCTTCGTAATAATTATATTACAATGGTACACGCAAAAATGTATACGCAAAAATATTATGATGCATTAGCTACCTATTCTAAGTTTACGTCAACAGCAATATAAGTATTTTATCGAATTCTTGTTTCATTTTAAACTCGATTTATAATTGATTTCCGAGGTAGATAAAGGTCCAATTAAACCGTTTGGAATTAGTAAAATTAATGTTTACATATTAAAAGTGGATCGTATCGTACCAAATTGAATTATCGCTTCTTTATTAAAGTAGACAAATTTTGGTTTTTGGACTACGTAATTTCGACGAAATAATGTTTTGAAAGTTCACATTGGGAACTTTCGACGTGCGAAGGGCACGTCCCGTGATTCTGAACTCTGGTACAGGCTAAATATTCAAAGCGTTTTATAACTTTAACACGTTAACTGTTCTTAAAAAAGGAAAATTTAATACTGTGTGCTCAAAATAATAAAATATTCGTCCATATTTAGGAATTAAAAGCTCGCAACGGCGTGAGATGCACGAGGACGCACAGTCGTCTTTTTGTAACATTGTAGAGAAACATTATTCAAGAAAATGTCCCTTTTATCTTTGCATCGCAATAAGTTTCTAGTTATGAGGTGACCGACGCTCATCTGATTTCACTCTATAATAACATTATGAAAATTCCTCTTATTCCGCCCGTCCTAAGGGGCGCTCTGCTCTCCCCATTCGACGCACTGAATAAGGTTTAATACAAATTCTTAACATATAACGATATGATAATTTGTTATGTGGCGTCTCTTACGGGAAATAACATATATACTCTGTCAAGAGGAAAGAAAATAATTATGTAAAAAATGTATTATAAGCTATATTTTCACAAGTACTCGTATGTAACAGGATAACTGTTAGTGACCTATTACTATTTCGAGAGATTTTATTAGAGTAGAAGATGAAATAAATTTTATTACTTATATAAAATTCTAGCGTACATGTTTTTGTGATATCATGTATTATGACTTTTTATAAAACACCAACTAAATCGATAAAAAGTGCAGAGCTTATGCAAACATTCCAATAATGAAAGACTCCGGCGTCGATATAACAAGCAACAAACTAAATCAGCGTGTTAATAATAATTATTATCATAGATTATTATTAAAGCATGTGCATACTTCCTCGTCTATGAATTTAGGTAACTAAACAATACAACAAGTATTTTAATAATACAGAATATCTGAATATACGAGTAACATTGCGTTAATTAGCTAATGATACCGTGCAACTCATTCTGGAAACCCATTATTGTATTTAATTTTAATAATAGAATACAATTCAGGCATTTTGAAATAATGGCTAACAATATGTTTGTAAGTAATTCCGAACAAAAGATGTTCTCATATTCCATGCAAGTCTATCTGAGCATGTTTCTGAGAGGAACTGACTATTTAGAGTATAGAATTCTGCAAAATTGTAGCTCGCTAATTGATAGTTGCATTGTTTGCATAGTACCCTGATCATATTTGATACCAGTCTGCGAGTTTCTGAAATTTTGATATTAAATATTTTGTTTCACTACTCATCTGTTATGCAGGGAGAAGAAAAACAATATTTTAATGAGTATTTTCAATGTACTTTTATTCCACAGTTGCAATGATGTGGTTCATCGGTTGCGGTTCTATACAGCCTCATATAATATTGATATCGTTTATTTTACATCCAATTAATAAAAGCACTTTAGTGTTGCTCGTATTGCTGTTTGCAAATATTATTTGTGAAGTTTAATATCTACAATATATTTGCAGATATTTTTCCCATTTGGATTACTTTTTGGATGGTTTTCTTGCTGCATTTCAGTGAAAATATCATTAAACAAGCTGAAAGAAACTTTTTGTGGAGTTCGAAATTGAATGTGACATTGAGCTAGGGGATGTAAAAACTAGTATATCCTCGAATTCCATACTGTATGAATTTAAGGATATTTCATTTAGTAGTCCTTTTGTAGCTTTTTGACGAACAGTTTAATTTCATTTCAACGGAATTTCGAAAATGGAAAAGCAGAATTGTCGAATAATTTTTATGTCATATTTTAAAGTAACATTTTATAATATGTAAATTAAACGCATAAAAGTTATTACGTGTATCAAATTCAGTTAGTGTTCGGTAATGTAGAGGAAGTGGATTGTAATATGCACAGACCAGAATAAATCTATAAAGGTTGCTTACTTTGAACGAACTTCTAAGAATTGCTACTGTAAGAGTTGACTAATGAAATTTTGAAACTAACTGTTACCACCCGGGCTAGACGACACATTTTACTTTATACATAGACGCGATGTTTAATTGTTTTTTCTACTGATGACAAAGAACCTTTTAGACTGCTGCATCTGATACAATATTTTCGTCTAGTGAGTTTACAAGTACATGGAGCCAATACGATCAAAAGTGTAGAAAATTTACGCCTCAGTAAACCTTTTTCTATGATTTCCACATTGAACGATACAATTTTGCAGACCTCCTTTCTGTTAAATCACCGAGGATTGAATACGATACATACCACCGTCAGTTATGTCACAGGCATTTTGATCTATAATGCATAGGTGGATAAAATTTATTTTGGTACAGTAACTAATACTTGTAGATGCTTTTTATATTTAACATCTTTTACTATGACAGTATTTCAATTCTTTAAATATTTTGCTGTTAAATCCTGGAAGATTGACGATAAAGGGACTTAACAGGCCCGAATACGAGTACAAGTCTAAACTATCCAAGGACCTTCTCAAATGCTCCCAAAAATGTCATCTAAACCACTCTAGCCTCTAATTAGTTCAGTCACAAAAAAAAAAGAAATTATACATTATGTTAAAATATAAATTTTCATTTTTAAGTATGTTCATTCCTACCAACTATCATTACGAGTTCAAGATGAAATTGTCGAAAATCTCAAGCTTAATGTTTAAAAGATAATAGGGATTTAGTCGAGTCAAGGACCGTCGCAGATGGACATGCTTCAACGTACTTAGAAGTTACGGAATATTTTGGAATAGAAAGAAATGTATGATTTTAAACACAACTATTCTTAAGATAGCATCTTAAAATAAAAATATAGTTACTATCTTTGTTACTAACAATCGTTGAACGACGTCATTTAAGTCATAGGGATGTTTTTGTTAAACATGTGACGTATAAAGTTTATGATAATTGTGGCTACAGCAATTATTAGCAAGTACAATTACTAGGCTCCGTTGAGTCTGCAATGCTCCGGATTGACTAGTAATAAGCATTTGTCGCTTTTCATTTCATAAACCTAAACGGACGCTGGATATTTTGTTAGGAAGAATAATCGATAAAACTACTGTAAATACTTAGTTATTAAAATGGAGAAAATGCCTTTCCTAACATTCACTTTATGCAGATATAAAGTAGCATACGAACGTACTCGTACAATCCATCCAGCCTTCAGTCCTCATCTTAAATTGTCATGTTCCACTGTCTGTTTATTGCCGGCGCTATCCCCGACCGCATTGCGGGGTTGTTTGAGAGTGGCATGACCTTGTCGAGTTCATTTTTCACAGCATGCATGCGTGCAATCTTGCGTATGCGCATTTATGTGCATATGCAGAGTGGTAAAACTCTAATACGGAAATTACGGAAAAAAATTATGTAGTTTCTTAGCAAATCCATTATTTTTATTGATATTGGTTTTGTGGCAACAAATGAGCCCTTTTATATAGGTATTTTCGAACAATGGCTATGTTTATTTTCTAACATTGACACATTTGTTTTTGCTTACGATAATATGCTTCAAAATTGTAGTTTAATTATAGTTACTAGCGTTAATACGTACCTACTAAGAAATTTTATTAGTATTCGTTAATTAAACTAAATCCATCTATATTACATAAACCTAATTAACGCCACCTACTCGTACGTAAGATCGCTAGGCTGATATCTAAATAATTAATACCTTATCAATTGAAATCTAAACTGTGAAAATGTTACTCCATAACTTATTACACGACTTCAATTTAAGTCATAACGTCATAGAAAACGTAATGCTGTGAGATAAAAATGTGACTGACAATAAAGCGATTTATTCGTATGTCAACATTTTTGCCCTTTCCAAGCTTTTTCAATAACGACGAGAGTGCTTGCTTATTAGCTACGCGTTATCGTTCGCGCCATACAAGAGACGCCGCAACAGGTATGAAAATATGGGGAGGGTTTATAGCCCTTCAATTAGACGCTACGGCGCCATCTCTCGGAAAATGTATTCATTAAAGCTCGAACTCAAATTCTTTGTGATGTAAGCTGGATGTTAGTATTTTTCAACACGTTTAAATGTCTAATCACTATGTTTATTTTTATTTTGTTTTTCTACTTTACAACCGTTTTGCGAACGTTACAATCAGAAAGAAGAAAGGGCGAAAGTAACTTCTTTACAATTTGTATTTAAAAAAAGTTGTTACTTTTTTATACTATACTGTTCGGCAAAAAAATATTTGCATATTACACAAACATTTAAAGGTTCTTTGTGTAGTCGCTATAACAAGACGTAATGTAAAAGTTAGGCAAATTTAAAATAAAAATGTAGGCGCTGGTGGCGAGGATAACTTAAACTGCATCTACACCCTCAGCATATATTTAACAGAGTATTTAAGAGTTACGCAAGTTTTAAGTAAAATACGTTGGCGTTGCCGGCGACGATTAAATTAATGAGTATATTTATTTAAACAGTTAGCAGCACCGTCTCTCAGTTGTTAGTAAGTATACGTATACCAATATTGTCAACGTTATGGATTTATAGAGCTACACATAAAGTTGTTAAATTTTAATACTATAAAAACAGCGTACGTGTTTGTCACTGAATTCCCCCTAAACGTCTGGACCAATTTCATAAAAAAATTGTGAGATATTTTAGAGAAGTCGAGTACGTTTAAGAACCACAATTGGACTAGGTAGGTAGTGCTGAGAGATACTAATAGCGGCCCAGCTAAACTATTAGAGTTACCTATTAAAAGCCTCCATAGCAAAAGTTTACTAAATATGTACGACAATTGAAATTCCGAAGTACTTAATGTGAGAAACTGATGGATCAAATAAAGTATACCTAAGAGCTAAAATTTGTGAAGAACAATGTCTGCTCGGCAATTCTATTATCAGTTTTGCAGATGAAACATATGTTTTCCATTCTAGACACAATCTAATGAAAATCAGGTTTTCAAATATTCGCTTTAAGGACACATATTTTTATATCTTTTAACCCAAGTTGCCGTAGATTTTTCCCGCGTAACGCTTTCACGCCTCCTACAAAGTGCTAGTTTGTTGGGTCGCAAATGATATCACCACAGTATAAGGATTTACAGTTTGCTCATCTATATTGATGGTAGCAAAACCAACAGTCTTACATTTTTTTCGGCAAAACCGGAGTTTGTTATAAAATACTAAATTATATTAGAACAAATGACTAGGTATATCTTTTTATTGCATTTATCGTCGGTTCTTACAGAAATAACCACAACTTTCAAGGACGGGCTTCGCTCTGTTCGTGTCACACATTTACTGAAAGGTCGTTGATCCAATAATTTCGAAAGTAAGGATGCGCCCGTTCTAATATTTGACAAACTGTCCTTTTGCAAAAAGCAGCGTGACAACTGTGGTACCTATATTGACTTGAATTTATCTGGATCTGGATATACTTATCTTACAAGATTTTAGGATTAACGAATTGAAAACAAATAATAGCGTTATGCCAATGCGTTAATCGGCAACAACTCGAGTTAGGGACGTCAAAACACATGTCTGCAACAGGCAACTCTATTTAAAAGTTTTTTGGACTGTGGTACTATACTAATGATAGCACTTGGCTGATAGCCAACGAAATGGTAGTGTCACGAAAGTCTTAATTTGTTACAAACATTCCATTCATCATGTTGATTACGCATTTTAAGTAATAAAGTCAAAATGGTGTAGATGGAAAAATCTTTTGCTACAACTGAATACTATTTGAATAAACCACCCCTTCTACGGCTTAAACTCATGACGTCGCAACTTGAACTGTATAATTATTTATTATAAAAAATAATTAAAACTAACCAACGTTTAGGCACTCAACATATTACTCCTAATAAAGCGTTGAGAGGTCCCTTGGTTTATTCCTAACCTTTAATCTTTTCAACATAATGGCTTTAATAATACCTATGATACAACAATGATAAACTTTAAACGATAGACTCAACTATTTTTTACCGCAATAAAATTACGAAACTTGGCAATGTTATTCAAGTGTAATGTTTCTGATAACATGAATCACTCCACTGCCACCCAAAGCCTTAATGAAACAAATAAATAATCCCATAACGTCTATATTTACTTGCAATTCTTTGTTACTTTCTTATATTACTATCCCACTTTAAATATTATCAACGGGAAAATATGATGCGTAGTTTTATGTACGAAGCCACAAAGTCATTTAGTATGTATAAATTTCGGTGGTAATTTAATGTACTAAAGTACATTATATTTTATTGGTAAAACTTAGAGTCAAAGGGAGTTCAGTTATGGCTCAATTTATAACAATAACAAAGCAACCACAAACCACATCACAAAATTAATTGCAAAAACACATTTACGACGGTCAACGTAGCGATACATCATGGCGTTGATTCTGCGAAATTAATATACTTAAATATCTCGCGTTTAAAATTCCAGTGACAATCAATTGTGGTTAAAATATCATAACGACAAAGTGTCAATTCTGTTGAAACTTATTTTATATTTCACATGAATGAATACCTGTATAATTGGTCAAACAACGAGCAAACCATACATGAAATTAAATAAAAGTACAAAAATCACTGATGTGCATCTTTTTAATTAATCACTATAATTATCTCATTAGTAAATTATTTAAGTTACAATCTGATGTTTCACATAAAATTAGTAAAGAGCACTCTTGTCTAGAGTCATAAATTCTACTACAATTTCTAGTATACCAATGTATAACTGTTGCGGTAGATGAAAAGAGTACAACTCGCGCTATGAATATTAGAATGTATGCCAAATTCTTTATGAATTCAGCCAGCATGGACCAAACAGCGTTTGGCAACAGAATGCGATGTGGTCATGAAGTGCTAGAGGGCCTTTAAAAAGACAATAAAATAAGAGATTTCTGACGTAAAACTATACGTTTTGTCTGAATCAATACAGTTAATATCAGAATATTTGGAGTAGGAGTTTAACAGTGTCAACAATAATGTCAGTAGCAACTGAAAATAGATTCAATGATTGGATAATTTTGATAGCAGCTGCAGTTCTCGAGTGAACTCGAGTCCTGGCACTCGAAAAAGTAATTTAATCGAATCGGTATAAACAACTGAAGTATAAATATAGCAGCTCGTAAGATAAGAGCTCACTAAGTTTGTCTTAATTTCCCCTATCCTGTTGCAAACTGAGTGTAAATCCAGCGAGAGCGACGAACAAGGTTACAAGGCGTTATGCTACCGAAAGTCTTAATTTGGCGCAGCGCCAACACGTAATACGCGAGTGGCCTAATGACCACGCTCTTCGGTCAAGTGGATAAGATTTGCATCGAAAGATCATCAATGGTTCGGCTCAGTCAGATCCAAACTATCTAAATACAGTTATTTCCTCAATTCTTATACAATTCGTCAAAATTATGTAATTGACATACAATTTGGTTTTGCTTAAAAGACACTCAAAGTTCTTTGACTTTGCACAACGAGTATATCTATCCCCGACTGGTTCGAGAGGATTTCAGGCGTCATTGCTTCCATGGCAGATTTATTAGTTCCACAAATGTGATTGTCTGAAGTTTAGTTAATACTCGTACAGACTTAGTTTATACAATTGAGTAGAGATGTAGTTCTGATGGAAATTGACTTCTGTAGTTTACACTAGTAACTATTTACACAGCATTGATTTACATAATGGTTAACAGATATGGAAGCATTATGTTAGATGCTGTGCCTACGAAACTTATTTTCATCCCTTCTGTACTTTTTTTTCAATATTGCTGGAATGTATAGAATGGAATTGATTATTCCATTGGCTTCTCAAGAACCGTCTTATGAGTAATTACTGTAGGTTCTTTTATGTACTTTGGTACTGTAAAAAAGGCACTTTGATGAAATTCTACGGGTTTACATTAAATTCTGAGTCGTTTTACGTTCTTGCTATTATGTGATTTTATTTCGGTCGTCTTTTTCCAATTCAACGCCTACGTGAATCGATATAAATAATAAACGCTAGCACACTCATACCCCCGCAGTAGGATTTCCTGTGTCGCGGGTGGCATGGACAACACTAATAACACTTTACTAAAATCCATGATCCGTGAAAAAACATTTATCTGTCACATAAATATCTGTCCCGGCCGGGAATCGAATCCGGGGACCCTTCACTTTGCAGGCAGCTACTATCAACTAGGCTACAGGGTCGACGAACATAGACAATACAGACGATAATTTAGTGTTTTGTAACCGAGTGCAGTATTTACTGAAAATACACTCATAATAAAAATGGTTAATACTGTTACAAGAGAATCCTACCGTAATGCGGAGAATCTTTCATATTTGCACTGAGAAACTCATAAGAACTGGGACTACAACTTCAGTGCTAAATTAAATTTCTTCGGAATTCGCTGAAAACTAAACAAAATTGTTTGTTAAAATGCCGGTTATTAAAGAAAATGTCCTTAAAGATTTTATTGTCAAAACGTTTTAGAAATGTTATAGTATTAATTCTTTGATTAGATATGTGAGGAGTATAGGGTACTAACTAACTTGGGTTACCATAACAGACATGTTCCCAAGTACAGATTGACAAATTTCACACGCTTTTGAAAACTTCACGGGGAACTCCTTATGGATATCCCCACGTTTCACTGACCCAAGGGATAATTACTTTTAAATACCTACATATTTTTTGCAAATTGAGATACGTGATATATCATCACAGATGTTTCAACGTGAAGAAAAGAAAAATGTACTGCCACGTTCGTTAACCAAAACGTATCAATTTGGTTACACTGAATACTTAGTATCTTATAGTAGCAATCCAACGCTAAAAGCTTTTATGTTTGTAAATTCGGAGCGATTTAAAGCAACGTGATAGTGGACCCGACTGCAAACATTTGGCTTCGAATCAATCGATGAAATTCAAGGGCGGACGGCTCGCGGAGGTCTCGAATGCATGCGAAATTATCGTACAGTATAATTTCATGCAAATACGAAAGAACAATACTTGTGGAACACCTGAACCTTTTGTAGTATCTTTACAGTTGATGCTAAGAAACTAATAAAGTTTCTATACAATTTATACTACTTACTACCTATATCAATTTTTTTTTCAAACCTGTCAATGTTAGACAGTGAAATTATGTCAAACAGTAATGTTGAGATACTTCGATGAAGTTAACTTCGTTTAAATATAAGCTGAATGTAGAGATATAATAGAGGTTACTTTTATACACCAGAACTTTACGTCTACTGAGACAATGGGACAGCATGGTGCGCCCCGTCAGAATAACACGTACAGACCAAAGACCCGCAACTTGTAAGATTTCATTTATTTAAACCAACTACTTTATTCTGCCCTGACATTGTTTCACATATTTTGACTAGTTACTTAACGAAATTGTAACAGGAAAAATACACATCATGTTCATCTCACTTATGTGTTTATAAATAATGTACTCGTAGGGTTCGTGTCGCTGGATTCAATTTCCTCTAAATAACGAATGATTCGATTCGTGGTTATGATTATGTGATTTTCATTTACTCGAGTTGATTTTATTATTTTTGCAGATCACATATGCGAATTACAGATTATTATGATTATAATTCCTGTTGTAACCATGCGTTTGTTGGTATATTATACTTTGTAAAACCTTTTGCACACGACGTTTATGGATAAGTTGACGACACAAACTTGTATCGATATAGACACGCGATCTCGGCGCTTTCCATTTGCATTCGTGTTGCTTCATACATTTACTATATGATGATAGAACCGATAATGGGTTAATGCCCCTCTTGTATGTTGGTTTATTCTTACTAGAAGGCGCATTCAACGGATGAAAGAAGAAGATAGAAATTCTATCATAACTAATTATGTCAAGCTATAAATTTTAAGCTCCTTTAATAACCCTGGCTTGCAGATGTCAACGTGTACTGCCTATCAACGTGTTGTGTTATTGTTAGAATTTAGGTTTAAATTAAAAATATAACACATCATATTAAAAACAAAAATTTTGCTTTGTCCACTACTTCACCATGTCAACTTTAACATCTCATGCAACATTGCATTGCAACATAACATGCATCATCCAGAAAAATGTACTGAAAGTAATGCTGTCTTATCTTAATATAGAGATAAAAGTTGTTATTATTATCATGTTCAACCTTGATTGAGCCACAAGCCAAGTTCAACGCCCACAGTTTTATTAAAGATAGATTGTTTATCAGAACTCTGTTATAGAAGTGGGACCTCAGACAAAGGTCCCCAAAGTCAACAAAAGGGCAACTCACTTACGTAAGTCGGATACTCCGCGCCTTACGTAATCCTTATGATGCGTCACACTGGAAGCGATTAGTTTGAGAACACTTTGGTGTAAGATGCTCCGTTATGTCGTTGCCTTGTGATGTTTATTAATTGTTCAACTGAATGAAAACTTACTTTATCAGCTCATAAAATTTACGAGTCCTAAAATTTTTATGCAACTACGCTCTTCGTAAAAGCAATATTATGAAATGTTACATTCTCTCTAAAAGCATAGAGCAATTCCTGTACTCGTAAATGGATTGTAAGTACTTTATAAGAATATTTGAAATTTTATCAACTTCATGTAAGAACACATCAAGCACACTCTGTGAAGGAACAGCCCAGACTTATTTCTTCACTCATTGGGTTTTACGATTTCTCTACATAAAGTTTGGTAAATAATTTACTATACTGTACTCGCAACTTAGGTCGCCAAATTAAATTTTTAACTACATGAATAACCTACTGTTATCAAATATTTTGAAGGTCTTAATAATTCGCAATATTATGTAGTGGTATTATGTATCAAAATTTTGTAAATAAATTAATACTTTCTTGAATTTTTTCCACTTAGTTTAGTTAGTAACTACTTCGATAATGGTGGTGTTTTTTATATTTATTAATTTTACTGTTAGTTATATGTCTCTCTAAGCCAATAAAGAGTGGACGGTGAAATGTTTTAAACATATATTTGCCGCATAGTAGAAGAGCTATTATTACTAATGCGGATCTTCTGTTTCTTTTCAGTTGACAACGATTCGATACTTGGTGTCACTTATTAGATAACAGTGATTACGTAAATGATTGAATTATTTTGAAAATTAAAATCCCCGTATCTACGTTTCGTTAATTCAGATACCGTATCGCGTTAAGTTCGACTGGCTTCACATTCATTGTTCCGAACTCATATATACGTCAGGCTTTTGTGAATCGGCCAGGGCCAATCGGTATTCTTTGCAAATGTTTACTATCGTCAAGCTTTTCTCATTTCCTTTGTCGATGCTTAAGCTATGTACTGGTTTGAAGTTTTATGAATTTGTTAATATTTTATGGTAGCCATTTGTCGGAAAGAGCTTATATTTAGTCTAGCTTCTTGCGTCGATCTCAAGTGACTGAGATCGGCTACTGCAGAAGCGATCGATAGCTGAATAGTTGAAAGTCAGTGGCAATAATTCCTGAGAGTACGTACTTCGGAGGATGCGAGAAGCTATAGTTATTAACTCCTCTAGTCGTCTAAACTGGACCAGCGTGGTAGATAGTTTTTGAGGCCTCCCCAATATGAAGCAATTATGGATACGTCATAATTATAATAGTCGATAAGAAAACGCTTGTTTATTGTATAAGGCAATTACCTAACATTTGTCGCACATTAAAACTTGTGTTTTCACCAAATAAGAGTTAAGCTGAACAGCCTGATTGAATAAAAATGGTTGAAATTAACTTTCTTAGTTCGACCGCTCGCTCATTTAACACAAACAGACAAAATACATTATTGGTACGTACGTAAACCTATTTCATGCGCGAGAAGTCCATTGCTTCCCGCTTGTTACCCATTAGCGTTGGAAGCTTGGCTTCGTTAAAATAACTAGGCATTCCGCTGTCTGTCTTATATAAATTAGTGCCACTCTTCGTACCACTGTCTTTATATGTATGAAATAGCAATTACTCACTTGTTCCTTCACAACAAGTAACGAATGTCGCAATTTTCAACCGATTCACAAATGGAATGTACAATTTACGAATGGCCACAATCGAGCTGTTGGCGTGTTGCCGGCACCAGATGAACAATGTAAAATGCACTTTTGAATTTGTGAAAGTGACATATTACGTATAGGGTTCGGAAAAATATCATTTCATGTTCCCGGAAGCGATCGTAACCAATGACTCGTATCGCTTAGATATGATTGGTTGAGAAATTTATTTCCTTTATAGCTTTTAACCTCTATCTAAAGTTCATAAACTTTTAGAATGCGAATATTGGAGAAAGAAAATAACTTCAGACTGGATTTATGATGTTTCTTGTTAATCATCACTTAGACTTAATCAGTCCACTATATTACCGACACCAACATAAGAATTACCAAGAAGATAACAATGATACACAAACTAATACTTTTACTAACCAGTAAATAATATGACTAGTTTTAGTCTGTATCACTTTCAATAGACAATCTACGTAAATACATTCAACAATGCTTAGAATAACTTCGTTCATAGGATTTTAAATGCACAAACTGAATGGGAAATTCTCGAGTGTTTGGCACCACGCCTGCAAGCCAGATGTTCAGCATACAATACTTTCTTAGAGCAGGTGTGCATAAAACTTATGTTGTTATGAACTTGGAAAACCAATGCGGGACCAAGTTAGATGAATTTCCATAACGATGGCCGCAGTACTTCTAGCATAAGTTTTAAAATTTTAGTCAAAGTTATGTGTGAAATTTCAACACGAAGATTTTGAAACTAAGTTCTTTGACACGGCTCTCGGGAGGAACAGAAAATGTAGAGTAACGGAAATTGGGAAACGCTCTTAAGTTAGTCCCTGGGTGACATAGCTTCAGCGGGTATTTACTCCAAATATAAGTTTGACACTAGCAAACAAAGTTATATAGCCCTCCCAAGCTTTTTAGGGACGTGGCGAAAAATGGAACTAATTTTACTCTGTCAACATTGATAGTGTTTTGTCTTTATGACAGTAAAAAACAGTCCCCAATTGTGGAAAAATCTCAGATGCAGCGAATGGAAATTCATGTACGAAATAGTTGGAAATTCTTATTCATGTCACAGCTCAATTTTCCCGATCTGCGTAAATCTATAAAAATTTTGGGTCCCATATTACAATTAAATACTTCCAGTCCCCTATCGGACAAACAACTACTCCTACTCCTCAAGAAGCTTAAATCTGGCACTATTCCAGGCCAAGAAATTGCCTGTGTGTATTTTGTGTTTTCCATCAATGGAATAGGCAATGAATAATATTGATTTTTTGGCAAACGATTGCTTGACATTGACCTTCCAATTATATTATTATCATACTTTTTAATAAAAGATTGTATTATTTACAGATGTGGGAATTGAATTACATTGGTCACTAGTATAATTATACCAGTGGTAAACCAATGGTAGAAATTCGAAAAAAAAACTGATTAAAAATAATACAAATTTAATTTGATATATTTCACAATTCTGTAAGTTAAAACGCCACCTATTGATCGATTACAACTTTGTAATTAAAACCTATTTCACGGTTGAATTCAGAAGAACAAAGGTTACTAAACAAGGGGTAAAAAACCTTATCTTATCACTACCAACATAAGTTTACTTAAGACGTGTATACACTATGAATTTCATTCAGCACCATTGTATTAATTAAATCTATTTATTAGTGTTCCAAGTATGCGTCGCAAAGTGATGGGTGAGACTTTCTTGTGATATAAAAATCTGATTGACCACTCACGTCAATCATTCGTTCTTTGAGATTATGATCCAGGCCTTCTTAGAAAGAGACAGGCCCAATCGGACTGTCTGTTTGAGGCCAAGTTATAATATTTAAGCGCTTATGAACCCGCTACAATAAAACCCGCTACGAGCGACTACTATTGAACAGTTACGTAGCACGTAGCGACGTAGAGATGTAGCGAGGCTCTACGAGATGCTACGACTATTTGAAACTACCGCTTAATCAGAATAGTGAATAATTTTGTAGACAATTACACTACAATCGATGCATATTTAATACTGTTTGATGTATTAAATAACTATTTGCGGTCTAACTCTGTTTAAATCAGGCCGTACCCCGTAAAACAATTTAAAAATCTATACTCACCTAACAACAGTTTGTACAGGGTCATTTTTGTTATGTTCATGTTATAGTGAAAATAAAGTTTAGGAATTTTACATAATGTCAAATAATGAAAATTCGCTTTAGCGTAAGACAAATAACTAACAGCATCGAATGTGTCACAATCCTGCGACCATTTAAGACATGAGTACGACGATCAGTATGGTATCCATCCGGATACATTTCAAGTAACCGATCTGATCCCTCACGGTAAGGGGTAATTACTTTGTATGGAAATTGTTTGAAGTTTAGTAATTCTTGCAATTAATATTTTTTAAATTTATTTATAGCATAACAAATATTGGCCCTTACATCAATAAATTTATGAAAGCATTTAATTTGTACAGCGCTTATTTTGAAGTAAATGAATAGCCTGTTTGGGATGCAAATACAAATGTTTATTATTGTTTTACTGGAGTGACAGTACTTACGTTACTAGAACTTTAGTATATGTCGAGATTGAAATAAAACTGTCAAGGAAAATTATATTCGAACTATGGGCACGTCGTTAAAATAACTTTTGTAATTTAAGGCCTAGCATAAAGTATAAAAACGGCTTACAATTTATTGCACAGCAGATTTAACGAGATATCTGCAATACAAACATACATCGTCGACGCCGGTTTTAATGGTAATACTTTAAGCCAAAGAGAGTTTGACGAGCTCGTGGTGTGAGTTCACTGAAACAAAATGATCCAAACAGATGTTTTTGAGAAGAATATTGTAGGTACTCTTTATACGACAGCGTCGACAAATAGAAATAAATAAAACTATGAAACCCTTTTAGAGCTGCTGGAAATGCATTCATATAATAGAACGAAGCCGGATTAAAGGATTATTTTCTTATCTATTTGTTGCACTCGGTTCTTTCCGAATACGGTAGATGAGAAAGGAGGCAAAAATTCGTAATGTATTGTAATATGAATTTTACATAAATATGAAGTAGGTAAAATGAAGAAATTCATTTTATGACGTGTAACGGATATAATATATCAAGAAAACACTACGCAGTCGCCAATGGTAAGCAGTTAGTAAGCTATTACAAGTTATTATCTCAGAAATATATGAAGGTTTCATGTTGCTAAGAGACTTCTGACGACGTGCGTTTACGCCGATACAGTTTTGTATTTTAAGCACGTCATCTTTCCAACCAACTAAAACAAAATGCCGTATGTCGTAAGATATCAAAAACGACAACAGCGTAAAAAATTGACATCAAAAAATTTATATACTAAAGCTCTTATTGGGGAAAGAATTTTTAAGATCAGGTACTAACTAGTCCAGTTAAGAATTGCAATGATTATGCACTATCCAGTGTTAGTTTGTGGGGTGTCGTTTGGCCATTTCACATTATACCGAGTTACGATATAAGGCTACGACAAAGTGGTACTATAGGTTTCGCATGCCTCGCTCGACCTTGCTACGGCAGCGCACGAAACCTGTGAAATAACGACGAATCACGGCAACCTGTAATTCCATTTATGTCCACCTAGAACGATTGTGACGCAATGTTTGAATACAACAAACATTGTAAAGTAACAAATATAACAATGACTAAATCGTCACTAACTGAAGAAGCAAAAACCGATATAATTTTAAAAGTATACTCTGTTTTTGTAGTCAATGATTTAAAATTAAAATATTTCTATGAACATTATTGTGTCTTTCAAAGAACGCTTTAATAATTACAATTACTAACATCTGAATGCCATCAGCTCTATATTAAAAGTGGTTCTGATTTCGACTTTTTGTGTTCAAATCATTGAGCGCGATATTTCTAAGTAATTTGCCAGATTGCTAATGGATATCTCTCTTGCTTGAGTTAGCTGCCAAAAGACTTGTATTTCGGCTGGGTGCATGAATGCCAAATTAGTATTATATTTTTTTTAAATAATGCAGTCACGTGAGTAGAGTAGTGCGAAAACTTAATGTTTTAAAAATGTGACAAATACATATATTTTTTAATTTAAAGTTAAACTAACACAAACGTAGGTTTTATAAAATGATCAACACAAAATCACAGTAGAGATAAATTTTGTGACATAGTCGGAAGGCCTCTAAGTTGATATTGATAGACGAACTGTCTACTAGTTACTGTTGATCTTATCATTGATGTCTCCAGTTAGATATTATATTTCGAACGAGTCTATATTCTAGTGTTTTACTTAAAGAGTTATGGTTGAAATTTGGTTACAGAGCTGGTCATCTATAAAACAACTGATATAAGGCTAAGGATATCTATACTAATATATAAAGCTGAAGAGTTTGTTTGTTTGTTTAAACGCGCTAATCTCAGGAACTACTGGACCTATTTGAAAATTTCTTTTAGTGTTAGATAGTCCATTTATCGAGGAAACTTATAGGCTATATAGCATCACGCTATGACGAATAGGAGAGGAGCAGCAAAAAAAAATATTCCGGAAACGGGAAAATTACGTGGGCGGAGCCGCCGGCGACTTCTAGTAAGATATAAGAATAATAGTGACAAAAGTTGTAAGGCTCTATTGTAGGTAAACTATTAGACACCGTGTTCGAGAGTGTTTCATTAATTTCACAGCTCAGCTAAGATTTATAAACCTCGTAACATTTACACAAGTATCTTTATCTTGTCCGGTATTCATAATAATTTTTAACATGTTGAATTCAGGTCACGTATATTCCAGCAGAACGTAGCAAATATTAGTGTAGTATCCAGCAATGTAATCACGAGAATTATGTAACATTATAACACTGAAAAAATGTTGTTTTCGAAATTTTAATGAACGTGGCGGAAATTGGAACTAATTTGATTTTGTCAACTTTGTGTCGTTATGCTTAGGCGCAAAAACTTTGAATAGTAGAAAGAATTAATGATAAATAAATAATTTATCATTGCATACACGAAATAATGTAACCCCTGATAATCTGTATATATTGGTTATTTCATATTTTAAAATATAGATATACGTATTTATACAAATTAATAAGGTAATAAATTATTATAAAACCTAACATGCTCGTAAGCATAATAAAACTAAGATCAAGTAGAAAGCTTAAATTAAGCTAGATTTAATATGCTTTTTTACATTAATGAACGTTAAGTGCCAGCTCGACTTGCAGAGCGATGACTATTTGGAGAAAACAAGGCTTGGCTAGAGAATCACTTCACTATAAGGGCAGCACGTTCAAAGCGCTGCCTGCATGGAGAGTATGCGAGCGTGTTGTGTGTCGCGAAGTGGCAAAATTTCCTGCTAATTTCAATGCTTTGGAGAGCTTGAAATAGTACCCTGTTTACATCGAAAGACAGCCTTTGACTTATTAAAACGTCGAACGTAATTAACTTTCAAATAACACCTTCAAAATAATTTCTAAGAGCTGAATCAGAATGGTGTTCGAAGTTAACTGTTAGTGAATTTAAATTATACGTTTTTAAAAGATTATAAATGTGTTGATAACATTATAAGCTAGAGAATTGCATTCGCGATGTTGTTAGAAACTATTCCTATCTTATTGACAGTCATATAACCGCTGAACCGCAAAAATTCTAAGCAGATGTTTTGTATTCGCTAGCTTCAACATAAGAGAGAGATTGAATGTATGAAGCCACTGTAGAAAAGGTGCATAAACCCAGGATGAATTTTCAGATTACCATACTATTTGTTTGCCTGTTCTTCGTAGTACCAGAAAAATAATACGTTCTGTTATTGTAATCTAATTTTTTATTTCTCTACCAGTTGTTCCGTGTGTTTACACACACACAACCACACACAAACACATCTTCCCAAACTCACACATACATAATATTAGTATGATAATCAAATACTCCTACTTCTTTCCCATTTAATCGATTGAGAGGTTTAAGCCTAGCGGATATAAGTAATAACTGATTTAAGAAAGATGCATCATAGCTCGAAAAATGGCCATGTCTTCGAAGTAACTGTAGTGTATTGGGTCGACTAATAGAAATACGAGGAGACGTACGAGCAATATATTTCCTCGACAGGATAAGATGGATTCTGTCGCTTTACAAGTTTAATATCACCGCGATGGAACGGTTCGAAAGTCGTTACATTTTTTTGTATTAGTATTGTGATAATGTTATCAAAGAACGTGAAACGAAATATAATGTAACGTTGACAGGCTTATCTGTCATTAGTGTCTGTCAAGTGTCAACTGTCAAGTAACTCCGCATCACTTCAGTTTCGCCGTGAATACGCACTTAACAGGTTATTAAACGATTTATTTAGGCCCTTTTTATTAGTATTGATGAACATTTTACATTTAACTTTAAAATCTTAATTTAATGGAACTTTACCGCGGCCATTGTAAACTGTGTTGGACTTAATGTTTCGAGGATAATGATTCCTTTGAAACCCATTCAAACTTTACCGTTACGAGTATAATTATGACATGCTTTCATACGTGAAAAACTCTTTTCACGGGTGTAGGGCGTAGAATATTATGTTTGGTAAACCGTTTTCCGTAACACGTTTAATCAACATTTTTGAAGCACGAGGTGGTTTGTTGGACCTGCCACCCGTCGATCACATCTTTAGTTTGGTGTTACGGATTTTCATTGATGGTGATAATAATGACCGTGTTCATAATAGTAAATATACCTATTAAAAAGTAGGTGTAAAGTTTCGTTAATGAGTAAGATTTATTTAAAGACATCATTACAAAATAAGTCCTTAAGTCTTTGAGTAAAGGCTCAGAATTCCACTAGAGATCTTCAATCAGCGCACGTAATTGCTCCTTGTTGTCATTCAGCGATCGAATTTGATTTACATAAAGTATGCTTCCGGAATGTTAACAACTCCGCGACTGCTAGAAGTAAGAAGAGTTTTTGTATGGCGAGTTGTAAGTTCTATAAGTGGGTGCAACTTATTTAACTCGAGTGCCCTCCGCACAGTCTTTGTTGTCGTTAAAAACGCCTAAAGCATGGTCTATTATGCGGCAAAAGAGAGAATCAAGGATACATTGAGTTGATGAAGTGGTTGACACCAGAAGGCAAACATTTGATCGATTACGCTATGGGCCTATTACAAGTAATAATACAATTATTGAGTAATTAATAATCAGATGAACACACAATATAACAGTTTTCTACAGTATTTGAAGTTGATGAAGTAGAAAACAGTTGATGTTAGGGATTCAACTGTTAAAATCCAAAAGTAAGGTACATCAATAAGGACAGTAAATAGGCACCTGTAAGTTACAAGTAAAACAATACTTTTATTTATTTATATACGTGTTGCGCTGCATAGTTTTAATTTTTTAACAATAATTAATTCTAACTAACACTCACATATTTATAAAAGAAAATAAGGCACAGTTCTAAAATCACGCTATATAGCAATTACCCAGCTATTTCTAAACACATTTTCCACACCCACCAACATGGCAGTAATGATGCCATTTAGTTGCATTATTGCTTTGTGCAGCGAAACTTGAGAGCATAAGACAAAAACAAAAGTTATATCACAGTGTCAAAGCAAAAATCCAAGCTCTAATAGGACTCTCTCGAAATAGCATCCCGTAATGTAATATTTAAAAATGTTTTCTTCTATATTGGAAATGTAGACTCGTATGTACATACAAACTGTGCTTTCGATTCGCAGCGACGAAAAAATTAAGATTTTTTTTTTCAGTGTAGTTGTAATCGTGTCTTTATAGTCCATATGAAATTCCTTTCGTCCAACGCAAGTTTCAGGGTTTAAAAGTTACGATTTTCAAGCGAATCATGGGTGCTACAGCTATACGAACTCAGAATGAACCTATTTTCATTTCAGTATTGTGTTTATACAAGCATCACCCTTTTTTACCTCAAAATGAATGAATGATTGTTTCCAAATATTGTAACCACAATATTTATACATGACCGGACTTTCGCTTTGATAATTAACATGCGTGGGCAGAAACAGTTAATGCAAAAATACAAGTAAAACAAATAGTCATTGACAAAAAAAACAAAAAACTCGATTGGAGGATAAATAAATCCTTAAAGGATAAATTTCCAAAAGTACTTTTTTAGTGCTCCTCTACGAATCCAATGGCATGTCATACTTGAAAATCCGTTAAGCTGTTTGGGCTGTAGCGCGTGCCATAGAAATCCACATACATACAAACATACATACATACATACATACGCTCGAAAAACATTACCTTTCTCACGCATCAGTGTAATAAAATAATATTTTATCAATTCATCTGATAACTTTATTTGTTCTATTAACTGAAACATGAATCTAATCAACATGTAAATTTTCGATTAATTGGTATGATTTACCTACGCTTGTGCTACTAGATGGCACCTAAATTGCTTGTATAATATGTGGCAAACCGCAGAATATCGAAGTAAAACACACTGACAGATATGTAGGTATATTCCGTGTGACAAACAGAGCTCGATCACCAAGGATCTTTTATTTATTTATGCAACGGAATAAACAGTCATGATTTCATAGTAGACACCTATGATAATTTGACATAGTATCGCGATAAAAATGCTAGATTAACCCAGTTACTTTACTGCAGATTTCAATAAAACATGAGGTAAAGGACACCGTATCAAGCAACCATTTTTTTACTTCAAAATCATGACAGAAATAAAAACTCAAACGCAGAACAGGCAGTCAATAATGCTTGTTTATTTTAAATGTATTTCATAACAGCTGTTATTTCTAATTTTGTAGACGTCTATACTGTTACAAAATTCAATAGGCACAATTTCTGTACCTTTAATCTTTTTCAATATTTTTTCGACAAGGGGATACTGAAATGGCGATTCATGAATACTAATTCAACTTTTGACATGAAGTCTGGGGATATGAGTACAGTTTGGCGTTGTTTCGAATCTATCATCAACATTCAAAATTAAATTATACTACTGGATAGTTAAAGGATTAAAGTATTAATTACAATAAGCTAGAAAAGTGAAAAATCGCGCGCGGTTGAGGGGGAAGGGCCGCAATTTTGCGGTTAATACCTTTTAACGAATGGTTTTGCTTTTGGAAACACACACCCGCGTCCATGACATAGACCCATTTTTAATTGAGTCTATAAAGGGTAGAAAATAGTTAACAATGTTAGTCCAAAAAATACAACTTTATTAGGCATTTTACGCATTAATACGTTTAGCTTTTGGAACGGATCACGAAATGCAATAATGTTTTTTCCATGGAATATGAAAAAGTTTCATCTAAAACGATGAAATTCGATAATCATAGGGATATAAAATTATCTACCTGAAATGTTCAAATAGCAGCGTTGCGTGTGTAGTTAAGTGTAAGCGTAAGGAAGCGAAGCGACAGCGGGTTGCTAGAGTGTGAGTTAAATCGTAAATGGATTGTTATGGTTTTATCTATCGTACACGCCTTATCAAGACTCTACTGCTCTGCTGAACGATTTAAATTATCTATACAATTAAATAAAATTCGATTGTCTGTTTGTAATATTAAAATAACCGCTTTTTAATAAATGTATATTTGTGTATACACGGTAGGTACCAATTATTTTTTTTAACTTTTGTCTGCCTGTTTGATCCGACTAATCTCCGGGATGGCTGGACCGATTTTGACAGGATTCACTGGCAGATAGCTGATTATTAAGGGGTAACTTAGGCTACTTTTTACTTTAATATTCAACCCCTAATGGGGTGAAATAGGGCATCAAAATTTGCAGTGCAATAACAGTGCAATAAATTTCAAAGCAAGCACTTTGAAGACTTTTAATTTGATTTTATGAATATAAATTATGAAAACCCTAAGATTTTTTTTTAAATCAACCCCCAATGGGTTAAATATAATGCTTTACGCAAGAAGTACTTTATAAATTAGTGATTGAATTAATGCTTAAAAACTTTGAAAACCTTATTGAATATCAAATTCAAGTCAGCCATATTGAAAAAAATACACAACAGTCTGGTAGTAGTCATTTATTTTAATTTCAGGCAACAACTTGGCATTTTTCTTATTTACTTGTATAATAATATGAATACTGAATACCTTTAGAATACATTTGTTTAGGAAACATTATTTGTTACCACAGGATAACAGGTAAAAGGTACTCCGAAGCAAAGCGAGTGCGGGTCCACTAGGACACAATAAAAATGTTGAAAGCTGACTGACAGACACGCTACAGTTAGCATACTTTTTCGGTTTTTGTTAGCAAACATAAAAGTATGAATTTAAAAATTTGTACAAAGTAAACTCCTAAGAGGGTGAAATGAGTGTTGAAATTCCACCAAATTTTAAAGGCAGTTTTTTAAACAATCGTGTTTGGGTTCATAATTAAAAGGAACGAAAAATACTTTAAAGATTTTTTTAAATCAACCCTTAAGAGGCTAAATCTGACACTTTATACAAAAGTGAAAACTGGTGGATCTAGAAAAATTAAAAATTTGGGACAGAGGTTCTTTATTAAGAAAAAAAAAAGGTCAAAGATCGGATTTTTGGAAATTCATCTTCTAAGGGTGTGAAAGAGGGGATGAAGTGTCGTTAGAAACATCGATAATTTTAATTAGTTTTCGGTGACAAACAAAGATGTACAAATTTTATATTTTTTGGAAAATAACCCCTAAGGGGATGAAGTAAATTTTGAAAATTTGAATGAAAATTCACCAAATCTTAAAGCAAGCACCTTAAGGGGTAAATCACCCTTAATAATAGAACCGAAATCGGTGGAACTAGATACATGCAAATTTGTTACAACACATTAACACTGAAAACGGATTTTTGAATATTTCTCCTCTAAGGGAGTGAAATAGGAGCTGAAGTTAATAAAATACTTTACATAATTTGTCTTTTCGTTCGCAAACTTATGAGTAGTTATTAATTTTTCTGTTTTTGGATAATAAATCCCTAAGAAAACGAAATTGAAGTCAGAAGTTTGTATGAAAATCTACTAAAATTTAAGGCTTTGCAAGCAGTTTGCAAAATAGTGATTGAATTAATGGTAAAAACAATAAAAAACATAATTCAAAGATTTTTAATAAATCAACTCCTAAAGGTATTATGTATCATGCTTTATGAAGCTATCGATACTCGAAGACCTAGAAATATGAAACTTAGTATGGTATGCTGTGTAAAGGGAATCCTTATAGACTCTAGGGAAATTCCGCGAAAGGGTCTAGGAAGTCATCTCCGAATGGGATAAAATAGTGGTTGAAGCATTTTTAGAAACTTTGTCAATTTTGGAACAAGATCTGTGAAATGAGGTAAATATATATCTTTTCCGTCAAGGATAAATAAATATCGATTAGTACCTAATAACAAAATAGCTTTTTTAGTAATTATTTATATTAACATTCTGGATAAAAAGTATACAACATACTTTTAAACAAACTCGCAAGTATTTAATAAACATTACATAAAGGTATGATTTACTTCAGAAAATTTTGAGGCACCAAATAAAAAAAGAAGAAGTTTAAAGCAATAAGGAGTTAGAAGGTCGCGCATGTGGCGTGCTACGAACAAACGGAACAAGTATAAGCGGGGTTTGCAAAATTCTCGTTACAAGTTTCATAATAACTATTATGCTGTAATATTTTTATAACAAAATTTTACTTTTCATCATTATTAACGTCGTTTTAGTAGTTTATTTTATATGCCTAGAAATTATTTATGCTCAAACATAGTTGATGTATTAATAATGTTTTATTACATAACATAAATGGTTATTACAACATAGAAGTCGGAATGACTCATATTACTGAATTTTATTCGTGAGTCGCGATCGAGTCTTGTTTATCAAGTGAAAGCTCAAACTCCTAGGTGCTAAGTTTTAAAATCGATCGTCACCGGCGCTAGTCCTTCTGTTTTGCGAGTCCAAGGTGAGTCATTTTTTAGGTCGAATAATGTTCAATGTCAGAAAAGCCGCAGAACCAAATTGTTCCCCGAATTAGTCCAATCTACACGCATAGAAACGCTTTGTTCGTGTGCGACACGCCATGGCACTTGCATGGTATTATGTTGTGCTGACCAGTCTCATTAAAAATCAAATGCTTGAGGCAATTTAGAACAATTCGCAATGAAAAAGCGCATGCTGCTAAGTGATCAAAAAGTTAATAAAAAAAAATAATCAATACATAATTTGTTTAAATTAACACAAAATTTTAAAACAATAAAGGATAACATTGCTAAAATGGGTGATATAACTTTAAAAATTGTTATTTAAGTACGCTTGAAGTACTAGGAGGTGCGAATAGAAGAAGAAAGCAGACAAAAATAAATTTGCGCAGCGCTAACACAAAATACTTTGGAACTTTTGAAAGTGAAAATATTGTTTTAATAAGCAGCATTGCATAGTAAATTTACGAGTCAGGAAGAAGAAAACTTTGTTAAGTACACACAAGTATAGTAACGCTAAGACTTTGACACATCGCTGTGCGGCGGGTAAATACTCCGCAATCTCACCGGCATTCGCCAACTTTTCCCGAGAGGCAAACGATCACAAATCTTCCTGTAATGTCGTACAGTCCTGCCGGATTTCCATTTGATCTTAAATTAAAGCACGCGCACTCGGAATTACTGCAAAATTATGTTGCATTCTTCAAGATCTGAATTTAATTAAAGTGCCGTTTTTGCAGTGTGAGTTGTACAGCATCAGTTCCTTTATCAGTGGGATGTTGACAGTGTGTTTGTGCTTACCTGTTCCCGGGTTTACGTCTCGGCCGCCGACGCTCTCCTTCCAGCTCGTTCTCCAAGCCGCGTCGTCGAGGTCCCGACGGTCCCCGTCTCCGCTCCATCTTTCGCTCAGGTTGCCCTCCTCGAGTTTCATCCACTACGGCCACTCGCGGCACGCCATCATCCTTCTCAATGGGTCTAGGGGTCTGCGGTGCGCCCATCCGAAGATGGCGTTGACGCCACCACAGGACCCACGAACTCAGATTGTCGCGAATCTTGAAGGAATTGACCCGATCAAAGTTCTAAGTCTTCGGACGGCAGCCTGGCGACGGATTTCGATTTGTACTACTTCAAAATAAATTGCTCATAGGCTCAAAAAACTAACTTAATAGGCGGTGTTCTGGCAGTGAATGGTTAAGCTTGTTGAAGCAGATGATGTCTAGCTAGGGCATTCTTCAGTCGCGGTTGTAAAAGTCCACATAATTCGAGTCTTTTCTCTCCCCATCAGAACATGTCGCACGTGAAGCTTAATAACAAAGCGGGTGAAGGTATCGCTCTCCGGCCGGTGTTTTTAAAGTTCTCCTGAGCTTTTCCATGAGCCTTTTCTAAACTTCACATCAGGTACTGTGCCGAGTCCGAATCCACAAGCTTAATATTTGAGCTAATAAAATATATTGCCAAAAAAATCTCAAAAAGTTTTGTAAAGGGTGATTAAAATTGTGCGCTTGGCCCCCGCGACCAGCAGTGCCGCGGAGGCATGATGTGCGTATGTTGGTTGCGAGCAAGCGTGCACTCAACAGTTAGTCGAAATAAATGTAGCGTTACGTAACTGCTCGTACCGAACGCGACGTGAGTGCACGGTGAGGCCGTGCCCGCGAATGTCGCGGAGGCTTCGCTGGCATCGCATGGAGCCGCGGCCCTCTCCCCGCCGCCTCCTGCCCTCTTCTCGCGCCCAACCTGATAACGCCGCCCCGTACCTGACTAGAGGCCTTAACGCAAGTCCTTACCTTTGTTACTTCATTTACAGTTTAATTCTTGCTAATCGAATGACCATCTAATGTGCGAGGGCTTTCCAGTCAATTAGACAGCCTTTGTTAAAAATATAAAAATTACGGTTTTATCGGTTTATTTTTCGGGAACGAATAGAATCTAGTCGTGTATGGATACGTCTCGATGCGAAAAATTGATAGGTACAGTATAATTCTTTATGACTGCGTTATGTATTTAACGAAAGTTAAATAACGAAAACGTATTTACGAGTATTTTGATTTGACAAGTGAATAAAATTGGTTATCAAATTTGTCAGCATTTGTGAATTAACTTAATTAATTCAATGATAATTATTATGAAAAGGGTGACGATGATGTGGTAAAAATATTTCGTTGACTTTCTAGCTATGTGTGTAGCATCATTATCTGTCTCGGTAAAAGTCCCAATTTTGATTCCTGGCCAGAGCAACTATTTAAGTAACAAAATGTTTTGTTTTTAATTTATGCCTCGTAGCTTCATTATACTTTTGTGGCTTCGAGAGTAATTATATCATTGTTAGTTTTATTTAATTAATTTTGCCCACTTTCGTATCATAGTAAGGGCAATGCGAACGTCCTATTAGAATTCGGTATGGATCATGCAAACTTGTACATACGTGTTGTGATAGGAAAAGGAATAGAATTTTTAGATTAGTAGTTATGGCTTAGGAGAATTTTTAACATAGACCCAAGAGCCGACAGTAACGTCAGTATGAGAAGAGTTCTCTGCCTGTTTTTCTAATCTACGGAACTTAGAGAATGCGTAAAAGAAATTCAGAGTTCATTATGTTGAACAACTGAATATTGTTCAAAATTCGAAGCTGGCAGATGTCAGTGTTATCTATTCAAATTGTACCGTGTATTAGTGACGTAGCAAAATCATTATTGTAGACTGGATTTTGTTTAATTTCCTTGATAAAATGATATACTATAACCATTATTATAACTACATAAAATTTAGCTTTCTGCACTTCCTTATTTTCAATCTCAAGCTCGGACTAGTTAGTCAAGAATTATGAAAATATTTTTTGCTCAAGAAAAAATATCCGTACGATTAAATTAGCAGTCTGTGGAAGAAAATGTATAAGGATAGATAAGTCGGCGGAGATTTTTACTCAGCAACAGAAATAAAATGAAAAAATACGCGGGATTGATTAAGAAGCAAAGTAAGTAGCGTAATAAATGAAATCGCTTAATCTGAGGGCACGGCAATGCCCGGGGATTATCTTTTTTTTAACCGACTGCGCTAGGAGGAGGCTAATGATTTTCAAACGTCTGTAGGTATGTCCATTTCTTTGGCACGCTCTAGAGCCTAAACGGCTTGAAGGATTTCAATATAATGGGGTGTCATTGGATTTGTCTTCATTGTAAGAGTGACACACGCTATATTTTTTTAAATACCCGCAAATTTTAAGCAGGTTTTGTTTTCCATTTAGTAGTATAGCAATCGTTTCGTACTGTCACTCTCCTCAGTTATCCTGTATATCCGTAGTTTTAAAACAGACATTTAAAACTTAAAATAATCCATAATGCCAATAAAATATGGCTTAAATTACAAGTAACAATCCTGCGAAGAGTACCTACGTGTACCTTATACATTCCCTTCCATGTACTTCCACAGCTTCCACTGAGTAACGTTTCTTTTATTAGCAAAAGGTAAGTCTCAAGGTCAAGGGAGCATTCGGTTGAATTTACGATCACTTAGACACGTGGCGTATCGGTCGCAATGCGTATAGATTTGCTAGTCAGTGTTGACACGAAAATAAATGCTTTAGCGTCATTAAATATTATTATTTACTAGAGGACCCGCCCTCGCTTCACTTCGGTGTATGTTTTTTCAATGGATATGGCTGACCGTGTTAGCTGTCAGTTAGAAGTCCCAAAGAAACTTATAATTTTAATAACTTTTGATAGAGTGAACTGGTTTAAATAAAATAAAGCCTAAATAACGCCCCGAGTCAAGAATTATTTATGTATTTCATTGTTTTTATCATCATCAGCATCACGTGCTCTCTGAAACACACAGACAAACAGAAAACCACTTTCAATTTTATTATAATGTATAGATAACGTTATTGGTAACTTGTCAGTCATCAACTTTATCGTTACCTAAGGCTGCCCCAGCGCTGGGCTTAATGAGAGGCAAATTGGAAAATTTCCTTTAATTAACTGATTGCGCAGAGGTTATGTTTTTCGAGCGCACAATATATAATTACGTATGTATGGCCATTTCTTTGACAAGCCTAACAGCATAAGATACCTGATGGATTTCAACATTATGGATTTTGAAAAAAATTAGATTTGTGCGGATTGGAGAGAGACATAAGCTACATGTTTTTTGAAAATACCCTCCAATTTTGAGCATTCGGGTTTTTTCTTTTTCTTCTATAATGATTACGGGATTAATTTAAGAATATACTGATTGCAACAGCCATTGAGAAATGCTTCTTCAAGGTCTTCAAATCCAAATTTTTCAGATGTGTTCAATATTAATCCAGATAAATTTACATAAAAAATATCCAGGCCTTAAGATGGAACATCTCGGATAAATTTAGTGTAAAAATAACTGAATTATATTATTACAAATGTCCGGTCCAGTTTCGCGTCATCAGGTGCAATCTTCTTTCTTCAAATAATCCAGAGATATAATATCTACTTCTGTTGTCTTGCTCACAATATTTCATTATTAGGAAACTATTGTGTGTCATGCAATATAAAGCTTCTTGAAAATCTTAAAAATAAAATTTACTTCAACCTCCTCGAAATTTTACCCCATTATTATTTGATACTAAAAATTTCAAGGGCATTGACAAGTAAACTTTAAACAAATTTAGCATGCATTTACCAGGTTAATATTTCAATCATTTTTATTTTGTATACGCGTACTTAGCGTATGTGTTAATCTCCGTATTCCTCTTAGATGTCTGGAGCAGTTTTATAAACACTTCGTGGTATACTTAAGATGGTTCTAGTGTGGCTTAGAACCACAATCAGACCCAGTAAGTTGTGCTGGCGTCGAAATACTTCAAGGAATCAGCCAAATTATTGCCCAATAAGACGAGCATTTACAATGATTTCTGAATGTTGAAGGTTTGGAATATCTCATGTAGAAAACGAAGAGATGAACCAAAACTATAAGAGATAAAATGTTGTAGAACAACAAATTCTTCAATGTCTTCTAGTTTAATACGAAATAACGCGAAAGTAACATCAAATTTCGTTCCAACAGTAGAAGTAAAATCTTCTTTCTTGTACAAATAACTCAATGTTTATGTCTGCAAGCATCTTATCACATTATCTATTAAAATGTTGGTTGCGACAGCCACTCTCGCAGGTTTCTTTAAAGATAAAATTTGTCTGACCTTCTCGAAATTTAACGCAGTGTAATAATACGAAAAATACAATATTAATAAACTAATATAGACAGATTTATTCCAATCTACTAAAGGTTTAACGTAGTTCTATCAATTCACACTCCGACAATGCCTTATGAAGAAGTAAAAACAAAGGTATTAAAAAAAAAAGAAAAATCGTATTTTGATGTAAAACAACAGGCGCAGGTATAAAACGAATCGTTGGCGTGGCGACGGGTCGCCAGGAAGTACTATGGTATATATTTGTACAGTCTATAAGTAGCAGAACGTACCGCGTAGCGACATGTCGCCATGCGCAAACGACTCCACGGCGCTTAATAAATTAACCGAAACATAGGTAATAACCAAAATAATTACTTGTTTGTCAAAAGTATCACTTAACTAGTAATCAATGACTAAAAAACAAAAAACCCGACTGCTTCAAATTGGGGGCAAATAAATCCTTGGAGGATGAATTTTTGATTTGAATCTATTCAAAAGCTACTTTTAAGTAATTAAATATTATTATATTTGTAGGTATTCAATTTTATTAATCAGCGCTCATTTAACAACTATTTTATTATTTTATTTTTAAAGCTGCAACAAATGTGCAATATTAAGTTGTTACCTCAGGTAGTAACCATTCATAGTCATAGGTATCCTTTTACCGATATGAATTCGGACGTTCCCTAATTCCCTTCGTATTCAATATCGAAATAATTGTTTTTGACTGACTCCCGCTCTTCTTCAGATTATTATTTCACCAGACCCCTTTGAAATCTCGACCCTTCAGAGATTTGTGCAATGTTTAGTGACGTGTGTTGTCCATTCACGTATTCCCCCTCAGTCGTGGTAGTGTTACGCTTTTTACCTTTTGCTTAGAGACTTCGTATAATTACGCTTTGGCAGGTGCAATTTAAATTGACGCGAGTTATTGAATTCGGTGTAAATAAAAGATTTAACAGTTCCCTGACTTTGTTTAATATCTCTTTTGTTACTATTATTTCTATTGAAGTTCATTATTTTTATATTTCATTATTCATCGCCTGTCTGTGGACCTAGGTAATTTAAAATTAATGGGTACTTAATTTACGAGTAGGTACATAGTTTATGGATACTGAAAAGAAGCTTTAAAAATTACTTTGAAAGTTCATCTAAAGGGTAAAGATAGTAAAGATTTATTGCTCCTTGGAGCAAACGTTCATCTTCATAATAAAGCATTGCTTATTAATACAAAAACAAAAGGTTTTTTTTGTATGTCACATATTAAAACATATAGTAAACTCCACAGTGATAAAGAACAAGTAGTTTGCGCTGCAGAGCATACCAAAAAAAATAGTAGATATACATACATCTATCCCCATAAAAACATTTATCCATAGATACATTTACAGATTCAATCATACGCTTGAAAAAAAATACTCCTTTTTCTAACGCAGGTCGCAGTCGCGTAAAAACTATACCAGCAAACAAATAGCTAGTTAGATAAGTCACCAGTTCCGTATCACGGATAATAACAGCTGTATTATGTAGGTACTTTGATACCCGTAGCTGTAACGAGCGCTATTATCCTATCCCACATCTACTTGTAGGTCAAGGTCTTGTACTGCGGAGCTCGAATGAATAATATCTACAATTCAAAATGGCTGGACCTCCCAGCGATATTCGTATTATAACTGTATCGGATTGTATGTGTCTCTGTTTAAAAATATTAACACATGAAGTGTTTTATTAGGTCCTTTTTTGGAACAATGAATGTTCGTGTCTGAGATTTGGCATAGTTATCGTTTACTTGGAGAAGAAATGCGAATAATTGATTTTTGGATATCTATTAAAAGTGAGTTTAATTTAATAAAGAATAGAAAACACACAACAACCCATTAGGTTTGATAAACAGATGATGTTGACGTTGACTTATGTCAGTCAGAGATATGGAATGAATGAGTCTATGGTCTATTGTTTTACATAATGAGTTAACTTTCAATTGTAGAACGGGAAAACTTGATAATTACTACGGCCTGTGCTATTCAAGTAGGATTAGCCAAGTTGAAATTTGATTTAAAACGGATATGGTTAACATATCTGTCACTATATAGGTTAACTTATTGTTATGCTCATAATGGACGCAAAGAGTGAAACAGTAGTTGTAAATCATCTTATCTTATTCTCGAATTAATACCTTAACAATAGGTACAATCTCAGTTCAATTGTATATTTCTATACGAATTTTCAGCATTAGAATGTATAGAAAGACCAACTTTGGTCAGAAAACAGTCAATGATTATCCCTTTGATAGTATCGTCGACCTTGACTGTATACTTGACACAGTAATGAAAACGTTTAGTGGGTCACAACCTGCCGGCAATGATAAGGCTATGCGAACGCAGTGGGTTATGTATCTTTATACTCAATTGTACGACGCTACGCCAAGACTAAGTACGGTAGTGTTTTTCAGCTTTTTTACCGACTACGTCAGAAAGAAGGTAATGTTTTTCGATCGCATGTATGTACGTATGTATGTATGTCCATTTTCTTGGCATATTTGAATATTTGTTAATTGTATGAATAACAATGTCACAGAGATAGATTTAAGTTCGAATATCAAACTTATAGCTTAATTTCGTCTGAAAATTTTATATTTTACTAGTGGACTCGCCCTCGCTTCGCTTCGGGAAACCGATGCCGAGACGAAAGTAAAAAAAAGTTGCCTAAGTTACTCCTTATTACATCAGCTACCCGTCAGTGAAAGTCCCGTCAAAGTCGGACTTCGGATTAGCCGGATTAATCAGACAGACAGGCAAAAATTTAAAAAAAGAATATTTTGGTACGTGTATCGTGTGTACAAACGTACGCGTTTAGTAAAAAGCGCTTATTTTAATATTTCAAAGAGACACTTCAGTTTTATTTAGTTGTATAGATACGTATTCAATATAATGGAATGATAATAACTGTTAATAATAATTAATAGGCACGACAACATACAAAAAGGGCACGCGATAGAGGAAAACATGATGATACGAAACAAAATTGAATTTCATTCCTTTCACAATAAATTTTATACGTTGAACTTCGACCGCAGTGGAATGCTACTTTTATTTTACGGACGGATGATTGTCAGTTTGATGAAATAAACTTCTACGGAGTAATGGAAAATACGAGTATTTCTCTCAACTTGATCGTAATAAAATTACGTTCATTCTAAAATCTTTTCTCCCTGTAAAATCGACCGTGAGATGTTTTGTATCGGTTTTGGTCGTAGTCTATCAGTTGTCGCTTTTACCTGTTAGCAATTTTTCAATGATACTTTTGGTGTATATCCTGTTAATGGCAGAAGGAGGTAACTTGCCTTTAGATGGTTTATTTCTCAGTCATATCCAAAAAATATATATCCAGCACGGTCACTCAATTTCTGAACATCCTTTCATTTATAGGGAACTCAACTATGACTTTGACCGTGTCCGTTTCGTCCGTAGTAAATAACCGAAAAAAATATACCGCGTTACTCTGCATGCTTATTTGCCGTCCTGTTCATAGTAAGGAAAATTAGGCCCATATTGGGACTTACTTATGTCTTCACGTTGAGTGCAATAAAAATATCATCTACTTTTTATAATGTTATCCTTGACTATAAAGCTGTCTTTAGCATTATGCGTACCTACATTATATTTGTCGCCAGCAACACGGTGAAATAAAATGTTAAACAAGTTATTTGCAAACGCAGGTAAGTAAAAGCACGAAATAGATTAATCTCTCTATTTTGTGGTAAAAGTAAGCATGACTTGCCGAAGCGTCAAATATTTCTATTAACGTTTCTACGATGGCCACTAGTTTGGCTTGTGGCGATCCAAGTTTGATGTCAAATTAAGCCTTAGTTTATTATTAGTCTTTCTTCGTTCTAACTGAAATAGCCCAATGATTTCAAGACTCCAATACCAAAAACAGAAACCATATTAGTGCTCGGCTTTAAACCAACGCTCTTCCCACTCGTACCTTAATTGATTGAAACCATTTATCGAACTAGAGGATGGCAAAAATCGCGTCGGTGTGCTTTTCAAATTTCAATTATGATTGAAGTCAAATAAAAACAAATTTCGAAACATTAATTTCAATCAAATCCCACTGTCGATGAATTGAAAGTAACCCTACGTGTACTCAAATTAATTTTCAGAAACCGAATACGTTCGAATTTCAGTTCAAACGAGAGATCAATGTTTTTAATTAATAGTCAAATATAGTTGGCGCAGTTTTGGTATGTTTAACGTTTATTTAACAAGGGATCAAGACGCGAGTAAATTGCAATGTTCACTTCATTTACCACGTAGACATAATTATTCCGCCACGGCCCCAAACTCACTGGTCGCTAAAATTAAAATACGGCAATTTATTGATCATTATTTGGATCTTGTAGTTATCGAATTTGAACACATTTTCTTACACGTACGGGACGATTCACTCCTGCAGTTACTTTTACAAATCAAATTAATAGATCCTAAACCTCTTTATCAGAAATAATAAAGAAAATAATTTTAGTAGCGTTTATGGTATTAAAAAATTTATGGTTTACATTAGATAAAATGCAATATTTAGTTGGTATGGGTATTAAATTAAAAACAACTCCGTATTGCTTTGTTTTAATATGTACTCTCGGCACAAATGATTGGCACTATAATAATGGCATTGTTGAGTGGTAGCATAAAAGTGTAAGTTACTCACGATAATGGATAATTTTGTCCAATTTTTACATTGCTTCGTACAATGTCAAAGAGAGTCAATTACACAGAGCGGTTTCTTATCTCTTGTTGTCTATATAAAGCAAATCATGCCCAATAATGCTCACCCCTACTGAAGGGATGATGCTGGAGCATATACATATAAACAAAACAGTTGTTTTGCCGAAGGCAGTTTTGAAGGGTTCCTCTCAGAGCTGACGTATCGAATTCAGATCAACATAAATCCCCTTTGAAACCTGTATACCACGATTCAAAGGGTAGATTTAGATTCGGTTTTAAATATTACATATGTTTGTAGTACACATAGGTTTTTGTGAAGGTATTAAAATATGCATATTACCTATTAAACTTAAGGGTTATATCACTCAAAAGTTTACAGTATGTTGAAATAAATGTTAGTAATCTGAAATTACTGTAAGTTACAAGAGTATGACGGAATTAATCTGTCTGAGGAAAAAGTTTGCTAAAATAAAAATGGCAGTGTTGAAGTGAGTCCTCTACGTCGGATATTTATTTTGCTGTGTTATTTTTTTTCTACTGGTCTAACCACTTTTTAATTTCAGAAAAAAGACAAACTTTATAAGTATTTATTTGACGTCACAAAAATATCAGAGAAGAAAATGTTATGGAAAAACACAATAGTAGATTTTCATAATACGATGAATATTTATACCATATTGTGTAGCTTAGTGCTACATGGAAGTTTATTTGCTAAAACAACACGCATTCTAAGAGCTAAATAACACCACATGTAAAACAAAAAAGAGAAAATTGAACATAAGGACACAAAACAGTAAAATAATGCATTTGTGTGCAATAAACACAGTTCTACACATTTATAGCTAGACAGTCTAAAAATACACATATTTTAAACTAAAGCTCAGTTTATAGAAAACGTAGTGGGATAAGAAACACAGTATTGGGGATAGGTAGCAAAGAAACGACATTTCTTCACAAACAACTATATTATTTATAAAAAATATTTAACACAATAAATTAACAAGGGTTTACATAATACGACACATTATTGAAAACACATAAAAGCTTATAAAGGCACGAAACTTGATCAATTGTTTACACTTTTAATTCAATGTAAAATGTACCTACCATTATGGTTGAGCAAATTCAAGAATGGATTTTTGCAGAACTTTTACTAAGTTACATAATACATTTACTAGTCAATTTGATCTATGGTTTTTGTTTATCGACGATAGATCGATGAGAGGTCATTTATCAATAAACAAGTCATCATCGTCATGTTCATTACAACCCATAAGTGTCCAAACTGGGCTCGAACCTCCGCACACAACGTGAGGGGTGCAGGCCATGGTCCACCATGCTGGTCAAGTACAGATTGTCAGACTTCACACACCTTTAAAAATTTTTGGAGAAATCTCAGGTTTTATTACGATGTTATCCTTCATCGAAGCAAATGATAATTAGTTTCCAATACGCACATACCTAACTTAAAAAAAATTAACGGTCCGTGTCGGGGTCCGGACCTAGGAACTCTGGTTCGGGAGACTAAAGCTCAAACCACTAGGCTATAGATACTCGTAATTGCTTAATTTGCAAAATACAAGTAGCGAATGATAAATATAAATATCAACGGTATTTTAGTCAAGATTCATATTAAAAGTTTTGTGCCTTTACAATACGTTCACAACAAGCAGCCATGGACTTGACAAAGCAAATTGACTTACCAAATCTTTGCGCCGCACTTCAACCGGATCAGGGAAGACTTCAGTCTTCAGTTTATCGCGTCCTTTATTTGTAGGCACAACCCTATGCTATTTCTATCTTGTGAGATATATTCAAATGATTTCAAAAGCAGAATCAATTACAAATTACTGTTGCAAATGTAGTGAGCGAAAACTTGGACCATTATACTTTAAATGACTATGACTATGAATGACTACTTGCAATTAATATATGGATATCAGCGGAAATTATATGTCTGTTTGTTAATAAAAAAGCTGTAATGTTAGTCATAATGCTATAATGAACAAAATTATCGAGAAGTATTATTAAACTAGTATTTGAATCGAAAGTAGGTATATCTTATTGTGTCCACTAATTTGCCGTTGCTCGTAGAATGATGTTAAAATGCTGCTAAAAAGACTCAATAATAAGTACCAAGTGGAAATAGTAACTTAACTATTTTCCACTTGATATCTGAAGCACATCACGCACGAAAAATTAAAGAAGCTTAATGATGTTTCATACAATGATTATTTTCAAATAAAAAATTAATTTTCTATTTAAGTACATTAATCAGGTCTCCTTTTAAAAGTATCAAATCGCCGAACCAAGTTATATGTAACTAACTGATTCAATTGATGCAGAACTACTTATTGAAACTGTTGCAGTCACAATTTTAAATGAATAATATTGGTCCGAATCTTTAATCAATTTTTCAAATGTTAATTGCGACAAATCTGCAAATTCAAATAACATTACGCATAAATAAAAATAGTCGTGATGGCTTCAGTGAATAAAAAACTACATACTTACCTTCCTGCAGTTTCACCAGCTGCTATTCTGCCTTGCAAACATTCTGCGTCTGCATTCACTCCTCTACACGCCCAGCATTGCACGCTTTGCCCTGCACGCTCGGCTCAGCTATGCACGCTCTGCTGAGCTCGCATTACTCTGCACCTTCAGCTTAGCTTATGTTACTCTGCCCACTCCGCTCTTCTATAGCCGCTTTCTTGAACACTTTTATACTCGCACTATACACTTTTACACAAAAATTATCGTTCTTAACTTTGTAACACTAATAATAATAATATACATTTCCACTGTTGCTATTTCAGCATTTCACTTGTATATAATTACATATATAATCTTTGATCACATTTTTTAATTTACACAAAAATTATCGTTCTTAACTTTGTAACACTAAAAATAATATTATACATTTCTACTGTTGCTAGTGCAGCATTTCACTTGTATATAATTACATAATATAATCTTTGATCACATGTGTTAATAATTTTGCGTAAAAAATACATAATTATCCTACTAATATTATAAAATGTAAAAGTTTGTAAAGATGTTTGGATATTTGGATGTTTGTATTGTAAGTCCTTCACGCTCTTACCGTTGAACGGATTAAGCTAAAACTTGGCACATAGATAGTTTGCATCTAGTAATAGGACAGGATAGATTTTATCCCGATTATAGTTTCCCTTGGGATAAATCCAATATTATTTAATAAATCTTCCGCGAGTGAAGCCGCGGGCGTCGTCTAGTTATCTATAATAACAATGACTATTCGAGAGGTGGTAATCCTAACAATAATGTTATACAAAGGAAAGAGGTAGTGGCCCCGCCCCGCCACTATAGGTAGACTACAACCATAACAATCGACCTATAACATAGAATAAAGGTACATGTGGATATAGCTAAATCATTTGCGCTATATTAACGTAAAACAAACGTATTTAAATATCAAGTAATCGCAGTAGTAACCTACGATGTTTCCATTAGTTTTGTGGAACTAAACAAAAACTAAACTGTCATAAAAAATGTAATAAAGAACAAAGCATATTTAAAATTCCCTCGTAATTAATTGTGTGTATTATGATTTGGTTGTAGGTATTGTTTTCTACTGTATTTTTTGATAGCATGGATAATAATATTATTTTAATTTTTGACCACTATAAAATAGGGTACAATTGGTGGGATTAATGCATTATGCATTAAGTTACTGCATTTGTTATACTAATGTTAAGACATGTTATGTTGCGAATAAGAATATGAATATACTATTTAATATACATTATTAAAGTTTACCTACTATAAATTTTCTAAAATTTTTATGAAATGAAATTCTACAAATTTATCTTCAGGTTTACTGAAGTGTTCTTAGACATATTTAAAATGCAGTTTAAAATAATAATATTTTGTCATGATCTGACGTTTTTTATCGCAGTCAGAGTAACTCTGTGGCAGAAAAAAATATTTGCTAATTAGTATTTCTTCGCCAATCTTTTTTTTCCCGTCAATGTCTGAAATATGTGCAAGTAAGTGTACCTATCCCACAAAAAGTAAAAGTGCTTATAAAACGAAAAAAAAAATCAGAATGTAACTTTACTCTACGCATAGGTGTAAATTAGTCTTCCCTTGAAGCTTTATCACACTGGCTTTTAACAAATAGTAGAAAAAATATTTAGATAACCGATACGGGCTTTAAAATAATACTTTACTTATATAAAGTTATTGATACAATTCGTATTCAAAAAAACCCTTACTTCATAGATCAAATAGCGTCTTATTAATTTTATTAAATGTAACGCGTGATGTTACATAACGCCAAATAATTTCACTAGTGTGATAAAGTTCAATACTCCTCTTTCCTATTTTTTTTAAATTAAGCTACATTTTTGATAACATTAAACTTTTTGTCTACTTTTCTACTCTACTAAAACTTTAAATTTGAATAAGTTATACCATTCTGGTTTTATTCTTGCATCCCGCAAACAATTAATAATTGTGCCGCTTTTCTTTAATCTTAAGAATAAAACCTCACTCCTAGTGATATTATTATATTACTTAAAATATGTTAATTATCTTAAATGCGGTAATACAACAATTTTTTTTTCTCACATTAAGAATGTGAAGCATTATTTTAATGCAAGAGCGTTATTTTGCTCATACTAGTACTATAATTTATTCTAAATGTCGATTAGATATTTTTTTAACATTAAAAATCTAGATTAATATTAAAATGCTGAAGCGATTCTTTCTAAAAACGTGTACTAGTGTACACACGTAAGATGTGAAACTTCTTTATGATATTAATTTTCGAAAAATAATCTAATATTATGCAACTTTACAGAAATTGATTAAATAAAACTAAATTAGATTGAATTTAAATAATAGGCTTTGTTTATCATAGACTTGAATGCTTGTGCATGGCGCTTACGGCCTTTTGGACATGGCTTAGCGCGTAACAGAAAATGTGATGCTAGTCAAATAGAGTAGTAGAACCAAACGCGTAAGTAACGCAATGTACATGGCGCTTACGAGCTTTTGGACGCGGCTTGAATGTAACCGAAAAATGTGGAAGCAAATTTTTTTCCGACATCGCTAAAGAAGTTTCACTTCAAACTAATGCTGATAAGCAGAAATACTGGAATATACCATTACAATGATTTTTTTTAACTTTATAAGTCTAAAATATTATTATTATAATGCAAGAGTAGGTACTCTTTATAAGTACTCGTATAACACTTGATTAAATAATTAAGTTTTTTTCTAAGATCAAAAATCTTAAATATTAAAAAATGCAAGAGCGCTATTACCAATCTATTTATTTTTATTTAAGAGTTTTCTAAGTTTGGAATATTTTTTGTAGTCTTAAGAGCTATTGAAATATTTGTGTGATTAACTCTCTTTGTTTTATAATTATGGTATTTTTCTTTTGTTTTTGTTTTGTATTTAAGGTGCTGTTCTGGTATGCATGTCGCGGATGTGACATTTTCCCTTAAATTTTCGAAAATGTGAACCTACTTTTATTCTCCTCCTATAAGGTTATTTTTAACATATAATTGTAACATGCTTAAGTGTAAAAACATTTCTTAAGTGTTGCAATATGTGTCAGAAAATAACAAACTTGCCACCGGGAGAGAAATTCATAACGTGCCCCAATAAGTCAAAAATGTTGAAATGTTCTGTGAATTGTTTAAAAAGTTGGTTAGCCGGGTCCTGTCAATTATAGGTATTAATGAGAATTTTAGTTGTTAATTTGTTAGTGTAGTTTGACCTTCTTAAAGTTGGTCAAAAAACGCTGTGTTACAACTCTTGAGGATAAATGTTCTCCTTTTCTCTTGTACAGTGTACTCTCAAGCCCCCAGCTGGAATGCGACGAATCGTTTAGCGGCTGACTCAAGCAAGTGGGTGGTCGCTACCCAGGCGGACTTTACATAGATGAGTCCTACCACGTGCGGCTTATGTCGCCTATTACGATACTCTGGTCCGCCGGTATGGGATTGGGGTTAGTATTATAAAGCCGCCCCAATACAGCTAAGTTCTCTTGCCATTATTTCAAGTAGAGAACCCGTTCGTTTGTCGAAATTCAATCATAACTTTTAATGACAAACGATTAACTCGTTCAATATCTGACATGACATGTGTGACGTGTCTTGTTACCAACATATGTGGTAAGTGAATCTTGTTTTATTTAAAAAAAAAAATGTTTTATATCACATTTTCTCCATATTATTTAGCTTCTTTTTCTTTTTTTCCATAGTGACCTTTAGCCATATACCTAATGCTAAAACTCGTATAGTACTTAAAAATCGGTGTTGTAATGAATCACGTTAAAAACAGTACCAAGTACAAAAATTATGTAAAAGAAAAATTTTTGTTTTATAACCACATCATTTAACTTTATGAACGTGAATAACATAATAACTAGATAATTTTTGAATAAGTATCTATACTTTATTGGTATTTATTTTCTTTGGTTGGACTTTAAAGTCCCGATAAGTCGTAGTTCCGATGTTTGTAATAGCGCTCTTATCATTTACTGAACTACTACATCTAATATTTTTAAGAGAAAAATGTTAAACCGTAATTTTTTGTAAAACCTTTGTAAGCAAATCCGCGAAAAATGTAGCCCAAACCCTGAGTAAGCAAACTCCAACATCTTATTACATTTCAGTCAAATCTTACATAGGTTTTACATTACAATTATTATTATTATTTCATTGTTATTTCAACAGTGAAATAATTTAAATATATTCACCGTAAAGTTAGTCGGTGTAACAGTTATATTGGGTTGGGATTGGTCCTGCCCTGTAAGAAAATAAAAGAAAAATTTATTCAAGTATGACCAAAGTATGAATATATTATTGCACAAGACTAGATAGATTTAATATCACGTTATATAGTATAATGTTTACAAAAAAGGTATAGGTAAAGTGATGCCCACTAACACAATTCGGCTATCGTCTACCACACGATTACTGAGTAAGAATTAAAATTTTTAGCCTCATGTTCTGTCACAAAACTGTAACAAAACAATATGGCGATTGCCCGCAATATTCTGCAATTTGCAGTAGGTTATACAATAAATATAACCGTATGAGTAAATTATGCTTACCACGACAAATGCATTGACCACGCAAATAGGTTCACCAACTTCAATCCAACCGGAAATTCAAACTTAAAAATACAACAATTATAAATTCCCTGTTACATTTGAGTATAGTAGGAATGAAGTTGATGTCAAGTTAGTGTAGTGTGCATAGACATTTAAAGTTCCATAACTTTTTAATTCTGTCCTTTTTAATACTACGTAATACCGTGATATTATATCTAACTAAAATGGTAAAAAAGCAGTATTAAAATTTCATTAAATACGTATTTAAAAAAAAACTACAAGCACATAATGATGATTTAGCATATAGCATTCGTTCACTATGCTCAGTATCAATATACAGGGTGGCCAGGGAGTTGACGTCCAAAGCTAAAATTTAGATGCCTCACGATGTGCTGTATCCAAATCACCCCCATGTATGTTAGCAGATTTTGCATAGTTTAGGAGATATAATTTTT
>LGAG01000004.1:513277-533119 GCA_001278395.1 Lerema accius
GAAAGAATTTGTGAAAATTCCAATCATTTTGTAAACATTTCATCCGTTTGTGAAAATTCTAAGCTTATTGTATTATTTGGAACAAAGTTATTAGTAGTATTAAGTTGCTAACTTATCGAAATGTTTGTTGTTGACATGGAAAAAATTCTAACTACACGTCTTTCAACTTATACCTTTCGCGACATGTTTTGGGAAACATACTCGTAAATAGATTCATCGTTATCCAACTCTTAACTCCCAGAAAGATATTGTAAGCTTCAAGGGAGCTATAGGTATCCGAAAGAAATAAACTGGGGAAGTTGGAATCTGTTTGAAGTTGTTGAATGTTGTTGTGATTGAAGTTGAATGTATGGAATATTAAATATACAAAAGTAAATTTCTTTTCCTGTAGCAACTCTATATTATGATGTTAATTTTAACTTAATAATTTCTGTTTTAGCTATTTTTACGATCCCAGCTAAATGGAGCTCACTGGATTTCTATGTTTAGATTGATATCAGAAATTAATTTATTATTTCTTTTAATACCTAATTACTTAGACGTTGGAATACCTACAAGGATCCGCCCTCACGAATTCTTGCGAAATTTGTACTTTTACTACGACCTTCATAATTTCTTTTAAAAATATTTTTATATGTGATCTAATTGACTTACAAAATAGACTAACTTACGAATAACACTTCTTACGGGATCAATTGCGTAACTAAATACCCCATAAGACTTTCTGAAATATCTTTCATGTACAGATGCGAAACAGTGAGTTTTATTGAAGAGTACTGCAATGTTTTCAAATAATGGTCGACAAAAATGCATACAGGCTCAGCTTTTATCGGTGGTCTAGTGACCCACATATGGCAGACCCCGAGGTCAACCTAACATGCAAGTTAATAACGACTGCAGTTAATATTTAAATTTGCTAAATGACTTTGATGTGAAAACACAACATACCTACTCGAACACGTCGATCTATATTTTTATACATCGGTGTTATATAAGCAATAGGTTCAAAAACATAAAACCGAAAAATTACTGAAAGATGTTCTACAAAGTGTAAAACAAACAAAATCACAAGTAACTGTTAACAACAGGTATTTTTAAAAGTTCCTAAATACAAAACAACATTAAATTATTACATTTTACAAGCATTTATTTTAGTTTCACCTGTCCCGGTGTTTGTAATCAAATCTTGCAAGCTAAATTTCACCCACTTCCCGGTGTCCGATTGAGCTAAAATTTTACACACTGGTTCAGTCCTGACGACAATGCATGTTTATAATAAGCATGATGCTACCAGAATTGGCTCCAGACGATTGAACTCCTCAACGGTTAACAGTAGGGACTTGAAATATGGCACTTTTTAACTTTTTAGTTATGAACTAGTAATAAAAACTTGTAATTTAAAAAAATCTTTTGATTTACTTATTTACTTCATGAATACAAATTCATAAACTTCTAGAGGGCGCCATATTGAACTAGTGACGTCCTTGATATTGTTTAGTGAAAGACATCACACAATTATTTTATAACCAATGTACTCTATAGAATCATGGCCCCACACTAGGAATCTGTGTCGTGTACAAGAACAGGTATCAAAGTCATCATTAAAATTTCTGCCTCGCTGGAAAATGAACCCAGGACCCTTTGATCGGCAATCCGGCATGATAATCATTGTGTCATAGTCGTCAATATTGTGTTCAAAGAAGGGAAATAACGGCGAGTATAACTTCAAAGTTTTGCAGCCTTCGAATAGTTCCGTGCATCAGTGCAGTATTTGCGAACATTACGTGTTGGTATGACGTCAACGACAAACCGGGGTAAGGCCATGCTTAGTTACCAAGTTACCGTCTAGTACGTATAGACCAGCTCTGCTACATAGTTCTATTAAAATCGATGATTATATAAACTTCATAATCGGTTGTCATCACTAGCCATAATTGTAGCTCATAGCAAAGAAACCAAAATATCACAGGCTGTGTTAAACGCTGTCATGTTCGGCATGCGAATACTTTTTGTCATTGATGCTAGAATATATTTATTACCTTGTTATTAAACATTTATTAACTTTAATCGATGTCTTATCTCTAGTATAGTGAGATTCAGTGTTACAAAGATATAGTAGGTATACACAGGGTAGGCGGAGTAAACTCTTATTTTTTTTAAGTTAATAATTATGATTTACTTGTTTATGCATAAATTCCGAGTATCCTGGTGTTAAGAAGTTTTGACTCATAAGGCTGTGTGTTTAGAAATAGTGAATCTTATTGAACCATGTTAATAAAGCTAAGACACTGCTATCTAGTGACTGATTCGAAGAACTACATTATTCCTAAATTCTGCCCGTGAAAGATACTAGATGTCGCTTCAAAATTTGTACAGCGCCATCTGTGTAGAATATCGTGAACAAACTAGATTTATTCACCCTACGAAAGATGGCGTCGCAAACTTTCCTGTAGATGGTTCCGATCGGTAGGTAGCGCTTTAGTACAACAAGAGTCCGGGAAAACATCACAGATGGCGCTACTGGTACATATTTGGTCATAATCATTCGTTAACTTACAATTTAGTTTACACTTATTACTATGAAACTAATTTTTCTAAAGTAGCTTTATTTCAGTGAGACGCCCAACTTTTTCTGTGACAACTATTCTCAAAGGTGGTAGATAGAGGAGGTAGCCATAAGATTTGTACGACAATGTGGCTGTTATGCTATAAAAATACAGCAGTAATAGAACTAAGCAACAGAAATAAAATCAGTTGCTTAGTGATAATTTTTCACGACCTCGTTATTCATACATTTTGGAGAGGAACGATTATCTGATAAAACCATAAGTTTTGTAGAACAGACATATTCTCGTTATTTTTCTCGTTTAATGATATTAAATAAAAATTATAATCAATAATAAAAAAATAGGTAACCAGTTAAGAATAAATTTTTAAGACTAGTCAAATTAACATTACTACTGTGTCACTGTGTACTTCCTATAAGTACTACATTTGAGAATCGTTGTCATAGAAGAAATTGTGTGTCATCGAAATAAAGCTAGTCTCGAGAAACTAGCTTGACAGTTGTAATAAGTAGAAAAAAATGTACTACGGATTCCGGACTATTACATACTGCTTTATTTATGAATAATTTTATTAATTAACAATAGTTCTCACATTCGAATAAATACGTACCCGAAACTTAGCTACTCGTTTATTTCAATGTATAAAAATATATGGACGTTTTTTTTGCTGCTAGTTCCGAAGATGATGTTAAATACATACTAGATTTATTGTTTATGCAATTTCTAATAGTTTCCCTTCTGAAAACCAATCTGCATATTTTATTTATATAATTAAATAGTTTTATTATTATAAGGAAGGATATAAAACTTTTATTACCTAATAAGAAATTAAAACATTATATTTTTTGTCATCACGTTTGGAGTTTTTTATACTTGTTATGTTATCAAAATCAAATCATAACGTACCTAATACCTATATTTGAGTTAATTTAAAAAACCTATCAGGAACCTATCACAAGGAAGTACATAAAAACTTGAATTTAAAATTTTTTATAAAAATATTTTGAGTAGTACCAACTCCCGGTTGTAGTGTAATTATTTACTGCGAGGAACTAACTCGGTGAATTGGCATAACTCCAAGCAGCCATAAATGGTACTGTTTTAGTCTTTTAAATATCACTTGAAATGGTTCTATTTGGAAGTGTTTGTAAAGACCTTGAAGTGTTATTTAAAGGTAATATAGGTACTTTCGTACAATATAGTTTAATAAATTAAATAAAAAATATAGCTATTCCTATGAGTGACCAAAACATTTTATTGTAGTAGGTATATCATCTATTTTTAACTGGTAAAGGTAATATGAAAGACTATCATCACCTATTTATATTTATTAATATTAACTATTATTATTAGACGGAATTAAGCTGATTTGATTCGAGAAATTGACGACAAAAGACGGAATAAAAGAATAGCGAGCTGGCAAGAAAATTTTGTCAAAATTTCTTATTTCTTCTTTCGTAGTTTACGGCGATCTTTTAACAAAAATTATTTAATAACTTCATTACTTTGTTAAATTTTGCATTAATGTTATTAAATATATTTAGTTAATCCATTTCTGTAGAAAAAATATTTAGCAAACGAACTGTGTGAGGTGTAGCGTAAAAGGTAACGAGTATGGATTTGCTTAGTCATTAGATAAATGGTGGTATGTTATGAAATAACTATGATACATTTACTAAGCTGCTGATATAGCTGATTACCATCGAGCTTTGACGTATCTGTATATACAATTTGGTGCGAATCGCTAATGGCCCGCGGTCGACAGCTGTAGTTTTAAGTTTTGACGACCCCGTAGCCTAGTTGGTAGTCGGTTCAATTCCCGACCGGGGCAGATATTTCTGTGACAAATAAATGTTTGTTCGCAAGTCATGGGTGTTAGTGATGTGTTATTTGTGTTGTCCATGCCACCCGCGACACGAGTAATCCTACTGCGGCGGTATGAGTGTGTTAAGGTTTAGTTAGTTCAGTTTTAGTTTAGCGTGTCCATTACGTCGTAACTATGCGAACAAGAATTAAAAAAAGAATTCTGGGTAAAATATACTTTGAAACCGTATCTATACAAACCTATGAATTCAATCAAGTAGGAAGGCAGATTAGATATCTGAATAAAGGCTCTGTTAATCTCGAGTGTCGTCATTTCAACGAAAGAAATCTCACTAACAAAAATAACTATAGCCGCTAAACAAATCGTGTTATAATACAGTCGGCAGGAGAAGTGCGTAAGCCGCAGCGTAAACTGCAAAGCCTTATTTGATCGATACGGGGTATTAATGCATCTGACGCTATGAAGCCTCTGGGAAACTAATTCACTATCCCTGCGTTTCAGGACAGGTAACATTATATTACGAGTGTTTCGATGAAAATCGAACCCGGATTATATTGAACGGTGGACCCGCAAAGCGACTATTACGCCATATGGATTGTCAATATTAAGATAGTACCGCTTTTATATAATTTATTTTAAACGACAAGACTAAGATAGTTTGGTAGCTTCAAACTGGGTGATAGATGTGAACGTAATTTTTAATGCTCAAACAAATGCAAAAACGTTAATGGCCTAACTCTTGTAGTTTAGAGCCAATTTTATTTGAGCTCAAAAAGAAGTACTCGTATTATTGCAAGACAAAATTTGCATTATATTCAATCATGTTATTAACACAAGTATGGAATGAAGGATCGTTTAATTCCATTATGAGAAACAACGTAAATTCATGTTATTAGTATTGTGCATTGCAAGTAGAACTAAGAGTCCACTTAGTCTATTTTAATGCTTTAATAGCATAAGAACATACACTCGCATTATCTCAATAGCGGGAAAATTTAAGTCCATTCAAATGATGTTAACATCAGAATATTGCATTCCTTTGTTTCGTCCAATTAGAGGGGGCTTTAGTCTCGGAAAATGGTATTTTGTGAAAATCATAAGGGAGATTTAGCAAAATTTAGCGCTGAGTGGACTATAAGTATTACATTATAATATTTCGCCATGTATTGTTAGGTTGCGCATAATAATGTTCTATTCAAATGCTTTTTAAGCTATTGTAAAGGCGCTTCCACATCGGGACCGACTTTACCTATTCAATTTTAACGTTACATTACATTTCAAGAGCTATATTTAACAACTATATTGATAGTAGTTTAATTGATTCTATGATTAATATTAACCGAATAGATCTAACAAGTTGTATCAAATTGTTACAGACTGTATCATTACAACATGCACAATAAAATATTCAGTTTCCTTCCTTGCCTAAAGTAATTGTTACGCTTGTTCTGCAATGTTACGTTAGGTTAAAGTTCCTGGTGATAGTACACCTTTATTCACAAGTGTTTTCAGGGAGAGAATGTATTGTTACAACTTGTATCGTTACAGATTGTGCCCCGAAACATCGCTTCGAAACTCTCTAGGAACTTTCACTCAGTGTGAGGTTTCAGATTGCAATTAGAGACGACCTTCGCCCGTCTGTTTATTAGATGAAATATGTGTATGGAATTTAGTAGGTTTGTCAGAAATAAATTGCATGAGATTTAGTCGGAAACATCCTGGTTAAATTATGTTTATTTCACAAATGAAAAGTAGAGTTTTATGGATTTATGTTGTACCTTTTAAGTAATAGCATAAAATTTATCTACTCGTAGGTAGGTTGTACAGAAAAACTAAACTTTATTTTAAGATGGCGACTCATATGATACGTGTTAATACGAGGAAGCATATCTACCGTAACTAATTAGAAACTTGAAACCCCTTCCTTCAGCTTTCCCAACGACCTATTTAAATAACTTATACTTAAGAAATCTAAAGTAAGACTTATAAAAGCCGCGGCCAAGGTAAGGAATAGTTGACACGATTCGTTGCCTTCATTTATAGGTCACTTAGGGTTGGCAGTTGTAGTTTATAAATAAGGCTACGTTTGTTGCGTTTACGATTATAATTGCAAGCATTCTACGCAAAAAATGTGTTTTAAATTTGACACGTTTGAATTTCTGCGAGTCTCTATACCTTCAAAGCTCTTGAGTGAATTGACAATTTTGTTCCGTTTCTTTTCTTGGAAACAGACAATGTCGAGTTGACGGTCTTAATAATGGTGAATGAATATTTTTAACTATGTCATAAAATACTAAGATTCGTATATTAAAACCTTGTATCGTTTATTTGTATCGTTTATTCAATTGGTAACCCTAAGTTAAGTTCAAGCGACTTTTTAAAAAGCTCACTCTACTTGAATATTTCTACAAAATAATGAGCTTAAACCTAAAGACTGTTCATAAAATGTCTCATGAACAGGATACAAGTTCCATTAATGAATGCGAGACGTTTGATGTATCGATATGATTTCAATACATCCTGTTATTATACAATAGGGTATTAATAACTAAATAGTCATACCCATTCCAGCAAATACGTTGTTGATTAATCATGAAATATTATTGAACATGTTTTTTTCGAACTTTATCAAAAATGAATAAATAGTTTGGCAAAATTTAAAATCATTTATTCATTATTATTAATTAATGATATACCGTATTTTTATGTCCTTTTCTAATCTAATTTTAAGCAATGGTTATAGGATAGCCGTTCAAGGATTTTGAATGAATTTTATTTATGTTTTTTAATTTCTGTTCTTGATCTAAGAGTATGTGTTGATCATGCCACCCATGACACGGAATCCTAGCGTAGGGCTATGAACATATACAGTTAGCCTAAACCTACTAATATCCTACTTTGAGCACAGGTTTTTCCTCTTGGTTGAGGTGGCCTCGAGTATACCCCAAAACTATGGTCCTGTTTGGATTGCTGGAGGGGTTAATCCAAGTATTAGGTCTTTCTAACAATCGAAAACCTCTGTCACATCTTAACGAATGTCATTTAACAATACTGCCAACGGCTTATATACCCTTTGCAACACGGAAACGTTCGTGAAATTTTGCCAGTAACGGACACCAATCCCCAATAAGGCCGCACTTATAGTGGGTTAAGTCTGTCTATTATTTAAAATGAACGTAAGCCGCCGGGCTATGAACATTTCAAGCATGTAGAATAATTTATTTATTTCCAGACAGCGACCACGATAGAAATGACCTAAGGCGCATAACGGTTGACACACAGAAGTTTGCATCCGTCTTAGTAGCTCTTTGAGTCAGGTTCAGCTCTTTGAATTAGGTTTGACCCTTTGCGCGGGTTCTAGATCACTAGGTCACACTTCTTGCGGCTCCGTACATATATATTTTATTTTGTCATATAACAAATTATTTTAAAAACAATTTTAAAATAAATATACGATACGTATGATGCAAAGGTTATCCAGGCTGTAGTTCAACGGGTCCGGGATTCAATTCCCAGCGAGGACAAAATTTGAATGATGAATTCGAATCATAGCTTAGGGCGATATTTGTGTGTTTTAGTGATAGGCGTCAATGAGAATACTAAAACCTAGATGTTATATATCTGGCTCTAATATAAATGTCCTGTTAGTATTTGTTACTATTGTGTATTTCGTTAATTAATACGTTAATGAAATGTAAAATAATACTTTAAATTAAAACACAAAATTAATTCTTCCTAATTGCAATTAACACCCAATTTACTCTGTAATTCAATTTGCAACTGTTTAAAGATTTTATCTTCACCGTAATAAACGTTGTACCACACTCGCTTAATTATCTTTTATTTGTATACTTGTAAGGTTTCCCACTGCATGCATTGGTATAAACCTGCAATTTCCGTGATAATGACATAAACGGCATGTTCAACAAGTGCAAACTATTGCCAGTTGGCTACAGCGAGTTAAGAATTTCTTTTATAGCTACAAAATGCTGTTATCGGAGAAACACTAAATAATATTTGATTTATTCAATGTTTGGCTTGAAGTGCCATTAATACAGCGAAGTATTTGAGCATCGACTGGTGCATTGTATAGTAGATATTTGAGTAGTTTTTATTGTAGTTTTTGTCTGTCTAAGTAAATATAGTGTATTGGAGAATTTACTATATTCCATTTATTTATGCAATTGTGTATTTATAACTGTTGTAAATAAAAATATTAAATTGATAAGCTCTCATTGAGTGAAAGTCAAAATATTTTGAAATGATTTTGACTCTAAAAACAGACGTAAACGCTAAACAGAACAGTAGAGATTATTCTTAGGTTTTGGCGGAAAAACGGTAAAGTTTTAATAAGTTAAAAACAGACCTTGTCTATGTCATCAAGAACCAATAATTTCAAATATTTCCGTTATATGTTTGGACGTAAATCGATGACGGACGCGCTAACAGCACAGTTAAAACAACTGAAACTCACCAGGTTGGCGTAAGCTCTGCATTACCGCTAGCATTCTCCCAAGGAGGCTTAGACTGCTTTTGAAACCCAGCGCCGCCACCCGCGAACATTAATACAAACTGCACTCGATAATGAATGAAAACTCGCACTATGTAATCGGTTAAACGATCTGTTTGAGCGGGCCGGTGTCAAACGAACGAACGGAACAAACGACGCAAGTTGGCGTCGCTGACATATAAGTCACTCATTGTTTATGTCGGCTACCATCACTGGACGTCGACGCCGGCGTCAGTTGCGACTCCAACCGAATATTTTCAGACAGCGTGTATTCCGGGAGTTTGACGCCGCGTTTCACCCGCGTTACGTTTACTCGCGATTATCAACCGCTTGTGTTATTTTTAGGCACCGACACTTTTTACATTTGCGCAATTTTTGTTTGCGTAATTTTATTATTTGTTAATTAGACGCGCGCGTAATGATTCTCGTCGTTAACTGGAGTGGAGACGCAGTTAAAACGTTCAATAGCGCTCAGAATTACAGTAAATTTAGAAATATTTATTTAAAGAGCGCTAGATTCGGTGTCGCATATTGGGTCAGTGTCAGGAATACGTTTTCAGGAGAGAACGCATAGTAATAGGCATGTCAAGAACAAATTGCAATATTGGTTTTGTTATTGTCACCTCGTACGTAAAAGAAACAGCTGCCTTTAAAACAAGTGTGTGTAATCGTAAAAAGTATTTGTATCTCGGTGATTTCGTACTGAAGAAATTCAACGATTGTGTGTGAATTTATGTGACTTAAACTTTTAAAAATGTTATAACTATGTCGATTCGTAATACATTAGTATTTATTATTGATGTTCAATTTTGTGTTATGGTTTCAACTTGCTTAAAATACCTTTTGTTTATAGTTATCTATACCATTAGCTGCGTTCGCGTAAAAGTGGTTCAATAAAAAGTGTTGAATTCACCAAGAGAACATAATATTTCAAGGATGTTATACCTAATCCCAGACACAATAAAAAATACTTTTTATTTTAGATGAGTAATAATTGCTTTATCTCTATGTTCTTCGGGCGTAAACAGTTAGAGTGCAAAACTAAGTAGGTACATAAATTATTTCCGGAGTTTTTTTTCATGACTATGAATTTATAAATTTTAACAGAATAATTTAACTACTGTTACAAAATCGTTACATTGACCTAAGATTAACTAGTATACAAGTTAAGTCATATATATTATTATTTATTCAAGTTCCATGAAGTACATTGTAAATAATTTTACCAAGTATTTCAGTCAGTTATTAACTTAAACTACTACACAATTATAAAACTTACCTATCCTGAGTCTTCTCAGTGGATGTGGCAGAACTCTGCTCTTTTCTCTTCTCGTGTACGAGTCCAAAAACCTTTCCCAACCAGGGGTTTTTGGACTGGTGGGACATCCCTAGCTGCCATGTCGCCATGCCGATTTTGCAATCACTAAAGGAGGTCGAGGCCTGCTAATCGCACCGTGTACCGCTTTATTTACATCCTCAACTGGCTTATCAAAATTATTATCTGGACTTACATTCCTTCTTTTTATTATAATAATCGTAACTATTCCGATTATACCAAGTGATACTGCAATAATTTTTATACATTTAACACCTGATCCACATTTATGCGGTGTGTCATTGCTGGGACTTATTTTTTTTCGCGTGTTGCATATTCCAGATTCATTACTCATATTTAGTTTTGTTAAATGATATAATTATCTGAAACAAAGAAAGTTATATAATCAGTTTATGTCAATAACACAATAACTACATTACAACACACAGATACAATGTACAATCATGCAAGAGTATAAAGAATGCTCGCCCCACCCTTTCATTGCTATTTAATTACAATATCGTAAGAATCCTTTCAATCATAGTAACTATAGCTACAACGTAAAATAAATTACATATGAGACGATGAGATATTAGTGACAAAAAACTATAAATTTTCTAATGACACTTAAACTACCTACATCAGATTGAAAACCAAATCCAATGTATTAAGTATCTATGCTTCTAAGAATGACCCATACTAACTTTCGTAGCTGAAGCTACATGTAAATGAATAAGTAAATAAATCTATGTTTGTGTCGGACCCTGTTTAGTAACATAAATGGGCGTGAAACCAAGACTCCTGTTTTATACGTACTTCGATAGTTATAAGTGACACGATGATGACGTCAGTCTCAATAAAAACATCACTTTAAAAAGAAAGAAACAGAGAATATACTGGCTCTTTAGCCACCGTCAATTCCTTTGGCGGCTGACACAAGCAAGAGATTGATAGCTAACTTTCCAAAGCTTAACGATCCAAAGACAATTATTATCATGAATCCCAATTAATAATGATAGTGTTATTATACATATATAAATGACATTAACATTGAATTGTGGTCAGTAGACACTTTACGTAGCCCCAATATGCAGTTCGTAAAACCCACGAAAGACAAGGCTTTTAAAGAAAATAGTTTAACAGATGTGGCGAACTTTTTAACGAAATGGTTCTTATGAAACGGCGTATTCTAAGACCATGAACAGTTTTTAGGCATAAGACTGGAAATAATTTGATATTGAGGTTATTGATTCTACTTTTTCATTTACTCATTAATACAGCTAGAAATACTTTATCCTATGTCCTATTCCAAGATGCAAACTAACTATGTCCTAAGTTTTAGCTTAATCCGTTCAATGGTTAGAGCATGAAGGACGTACAAACATTCAAATATCAAACCATTCAAACATCTTTACAAACTTTCACATTTATAATATTAGTAGGATTAAATCGTTGTTTTTTCATTATAAAAAAATACTATAAAATAAAACAAAAAATATTATTTGGCGGTGTGTACGAATTATAACATTAAATTATGAAAAAAAAACCTTCGACATAATTAAAAATCAAACGAAGCTAAGAAAACTCTAGCTAGTTAAAGTCATCATTATTCTCTTTCAGTGCGCTCTTTCATTTTGAGACGCTACTAGATTATATTTGCAGACATTCGGTTATTCTTCTCCACTCTCACTCCCTACAACTTTTAAACGGCTTAACCAATTTTCATCAAACATGTCTAAGAACACTTGCAGAAAAATCACCTTTAATACAAAAATAAACAGACAGACAGAGACACACACAGACACGTCAAACTTATAACAGCTCTTTCTGTGCCGGGGGTCAAAAGGAACACAACCAAATTAAGACTCTAAATTAATATTTAATCATTTATATATTGAAGCAACAGACAATTTTCCCATATTCTCAGACAAATTTCGGCCACAAACATGCAAACAACACAGACGATAATTTCCACAGAAGCATTGACTCCAAGATACTAAAGCCCGGTTTCCATCGCAGAGCGGCTCTATTAGAGGCTCATTTTAACTTGCATACGTAAACATAATACTTTTAACTCCAACAAAGAATGGAACGGAAATGAATGAGCGATTAAGAGATATGACCTTCTCGCTCCATTCACTTCGTTCAGACAAAACTCTTTGTTGGTGAAAACGTTAACATTTTTCGCTTTATTTTGCAATGGAAACATGGCTTACCATTAGTAGATTAGCCCAATTACAAAAGTTTTTAAATTAAGTGCATTGTAACGTAAAAATATCCCATTGATAACCATGTGTATACAAAATAATGAATATAAAATTATGAATGTAAAACGAGTATAGGGCGAGTTATTCAGACTTATGGTTATCGAATAAATTATTGATAGCAGAAATTAACATAAAATGAGTAACCGACTGAAACATCAATAGTAATGATCTGAATAACTGTAAAAATTTGCGTAAGAAAATTAGGCTATTCGTTATTTTGTTTCATAATAATGTATGGTCAAATTCAGTTAAATATGACATCATGATTTTTTTCTAGACTGTGAATAATTTTGTAATAGGGCTTTTACGAATAACACACTGTTTTACACATAAATTAAAGGTGAATATACTTACCATAAACTTGTAGACTCCATTCGGTTTTAAATTTTAAAATTCTTGTTTTTACCATAACTTAAAATGATCACCAATTTTATAAAGTAATCTAATTAGATATGAATGTTTCTTAAAATGTAAAATATCTCAATAAAAATATACGCGAGCTTAAGCAGGTACATAAAATATAAATATTGAAATGTTTCTTACATTAAAATGTAGCAATAAAAATGTTAGACTTAAACAGGTTGTGTGTCCACTTCTTAAGAGTGCTTAAACATTTGTAATGTGTTTATCACAGGTAGGAATACATATTTGTATACGGTAGGAGTTAACCAGAATTAATTTATTTTGAAAATAAATATGAATCGTAATCAAATAATATCACCTTGTAAGACCCTTTTATATAGCCAAAGAACATATTTTTACGAAAATAGTAAACGTGCAAAAGAGCGAAGACATATTGAAAGGTCTACGTCGCCCGCGAACGCCAGTTACTCTAAAAACATCACCGTTTATTGACAGAATAGAACAGAAGAGAGTAAGAGTACTGGCTCTCAAACCCAGATATAGGAGTCGCTTAGTGGCAAAGCTATGAAAGCCAAATTCCACACAAGATTTTCAAAAGCCAGGTAATAAGATGTATAACGAAAACGAATAGCGAGCCATTCGTTTTTTTCTGCCCTTAGTTGTGTTAAAAATTGTCGTAACCCACATTTCTTTTAGTACTATTCTTTAAGTTATAGATCAATACTGAACTAAGAGTCTTACAAAATGTATACAAATACTATTAATCCTACTTATCCCAAAACAAGCAGGCATTAGAAATTGTTAAATTAATGCAATATTTTGTTTCAAAAATATGATAGATAAATTTAGATATATCTATCAAAAAATATTGATGCCATATCCTGAAATATCTGTTTTCCTATACCTTAGGCTGAGTGTATTTTTTAAATTAGGTTTTCACTTAAAATATTTCAACGAAGTATTCAAGATCAGTTCCCTAATGAAAAACATCAACGCGTCTCGGCACATGCGAAAACTCAATCACCGAAATTAATCATTATTTAAATCTACCCATAACCCTAAATATTTATAAGTAATATATGAATTACGATACTTGGTAATCTACGTTTTTATACAACCTTTTGTACTTACGTTAGACTTAAATACAAATTAATTATACGTAGTACAAATAGTACGAGGGAGTGCAGCCAATTACTGTGTTCTTAAATAGAATGGGTATATTTAACCATCTCGATATCGAAAATATAAACTTTACACCGTTGCAGCTTTGTGAAAGTATTAGGAGTTTGTTGTTTTATCCACTTTAGATATCAAATTCGTATCACAATACTCAATAATGAACTAACTACTACAAGCTGAAACCTTCATTTAAAAATAACTGTGAAAGGTTTTTGTATTGAAGTGCCAAAGACCCAATAATACATCGGTTTTTGCTTGATTTGGGTAGTAATGTCGATGATATGAAAACGTATGACGAGCTGTAAAAAATTGCCACGAACCGGCCCAATATCTCAACTTGGCGTCAACATAAAAACTTCACAACACTTGACGGGGCACAACTAAATTAATATTATAAACGGATCAATGCAAGGAAAAAGTGTAGACTGTACAATATGTAGGATTTTATTTGTCTGTGCCACCACAACACAGACTAAATTATCTATACTTGCCGGAACCGGATGAATATAGAAATGTTTGCTTTGCTTTGTTTCCTATAATGATGAATAAACGAAGATGGAGATAAGAGAGATGTGTAAAGACGTGAGATGTAGTGAAAAGTTTGAGTTATGTGTAAAAATGGTTAAGAATAGTGAAATAAAATAAGTGTAGCCTGCCTAGCCGTTTTATTTGGAAAATACACAATCACAAATATGTTACGATAAGTCAATGGTTTAAACACGGAAGAAAGAAGTGATACATTCCTTGCTCTGTAGGCTTAAATAATAAGCGGTTAGATTGAAAAATAAGACTAAATGCGCAGATTATTTTTTTGAAAATTAAATTTATATTGCAGGTCACCAAAAATTTTACTAACGATTTATGCATATATTTTTTAAAGATATATGTTTTCTGTGAACGCAAACGTAACGTATATTACCTTGCCTATGCTTTACTTGCAACAAAATCATTTCTACGCAAAAAATACATATAATTATACATTTTTTTAAAGTGGCGGCAAATGTAAAGAAAAAATTAATAATGATAATGACTTACTAATCAATTTTATCTCTTATGCAGAACATGTAGTAAATAATTAAAATTGACATCAGTGCTACGGATATGACGAGACTTCTCAGTATGACCATCTGTAAAAATTAAAACTCAATTCATATCATGGATATAATCTACATATTTTTGAATACGTCGAATACCACAGGTTGGTACACGTAGGTATACCTTTATATTTCGGGTAGGTTGTGTGCAAACTAATGTCCAATAGAAAACTTGTTGCTTTATGCCAGTATGAAATCAATCACGGCTTTTGCAAATCCAGACATCGTGGTTTCCAGTTGCTTTCCCAATTGACTCGGATGCCCAATCCGCACTGAACATTGGGCAGTGCGCCAAACACCAGAACGGTTTTTATTTATTTCTCTCTATGCAACATTTATTGAATTTTGACAAGAACTACTCGTATCTGAATATATTTTATTTATTACCCCAGTTTACTATTGTTACGATTCGCCCAAGTAGTGTTAGACCTGTTCGAAGACCTTAATTAGGTGTCTATCGAAACTGTATTTATCTATACAGTTATATCTTCCTTTTGTAATAGAATAGATGGCATTGTAAAGTATTTATTGATTTTTATTCGGACATAATTAATTGTCTAATAAGGACCGAAGAGCAGGCGCTCTCCTTGTTTTCAACATTACGATTAAAATAATGTATGTATGATGTAAATAATGATTTGTTGCCGTACCCAGAGCTTAATGAAAGTGGAAACGTTATAGTACCAGGTTACAAAATCACGAAACTTAAAATCTAAGCTTACGTTTACGCATCGCCTTAAACTTTAAATATTGACGTGGTTCATAACTGTGAAAGTGGCAACTAATTCAAATCATTTATTTCGTCTTGGGAACTACTTAATAGCTCACGTAACGAACCTCAAAAATTTAAAATAACCTAAATAACACAAATTGAATTTTAACAATAAACAAACATGTTACAATAAAACTTCCTAAAGTCTCGATGGACAAAACCTGTCATATCATCGGCTTTATAAAAGACAAATACTTAAGCCTAGGTAAGCTAGTGTCGGCCGGGAAGAAAAAAATTGCTAATATTTGCTTTTGACCGATGTATAACCGCGGAGTATACTAGTAGTGGAATTCTATTTATAGATCCCCTACAATAAGAGTAACATGAATAAGCCTAGAACTACTGTATCTTCTTTAAGTGTCTTCTGAAGGTTTTGTCTAATGATGACTGGACCGACAGCTTAACAACCGAAACGTGAAAGCCGTTAATAAATCTAGCCTACGAGCTGCAACGTTCAAAGAAAATTCGCTCTACTTGGCAAGCCTCGGCGTTGAGCAATATTTGAATCTGTTTGTGAATTGACATTAATATGACGCTTTTAACGAATGACAGCTTCAGTTACCAGCGCGTGTGATATAACTTTAGTTTTTGTTATGATTTTCTTTATAAATAAATGCTTTTTTTTTGGCTTTGTTTCACAAAACGGTGTATGTATTTAATAAGGATTTAAACAGAGACGCTCTTCACGAAGTATAACTTGCTGCAGATCATGTGCTGTAGACTAATAGTTAGTTAGAAAATTAATATTAATATAATGAAGAATCACTTAATTTATCCCTGTGTCTATGAGAACCACGTCAATATTTAAAGTTAACAATAAAATAGTGGTAATAATTACAAAGTATAATACATACAATATGAAATGATAATGTTTGATTATATAAAATTTAAAAAATAAATGTTGACACACGTAACAAAATAGAAATTAATATGAACTAAAAATGGTTAACAGATGAAATGTGCGGTGTCATGAGTGTCTTGTAAATACTGTGTATTGGTTTTTATATCGAATTGTTAATTATATTCTAAAAATATGTTAATCGTTTTCTGTAATGCCTTTCGTACAACATAGGAGTCGTTGGTCAAAAGGGACCACTCGAAAACGGACCGCGGTCCATTTTGTCTACAGGCGTTTTTGAAGTGGTCGATTGGGACCAGAAATAAAAAACTTACGATGACATAACCTTCAAGTTAAATTAATCATTTAATCTACGTCATATTCGTTTTTATTCAATTTGACAGTAACGTTTTAAATTAAATTATGTAATGAAATGTTTTTGTTTATTTATTTTGTTTTAGCGTTTTAAGCGAAATAAAGACCTACTATAGAACGATTATTGTATTTTTTATTTTCTATTTGTTATTTTGAGATGTTAGATAATATATCATAATGTAATATGGTTACAATCATACCTTACGATAATTTATATAAATAAAATCTATAATAGTAAAACAATTTTAAAATTATTCCTCATTGAATTTTAATTTATTTTACTTTGATTTAGTCAATAGGTAAGCTACGAGTAAATAGGTCAGGTAGCTACTTTATATTCCAGCAAGTAAATAAATCGACACTGATAAAAGAAATATCTTGAATTCTAATAAATTTTGATGCATCTAGTTACAAATAAAATAGGCTGTGATTTGTAATTCAAAATTGCAATTACTGCGGTGTATCACAGATGTTGCAGTTAAAATGCGGTTATTTCTATCACAGTGATGTTATACACAATATCTTTTAACGACGCTGTATTATGAAACTTCAGCCTCAGGTATACGGTTCAGATTCTACCGAGCAGAAATATAGAGCACGTGTTCACAATATATATTAATATAAAACTACAGCGTGTATAGAACCTTAAAACAAATGAAACAAGGTCTCTTTTCAATGCTAAGACCTTCCTGAAAACTACGCAGCCGTACACACAGTTGTTAGAGCACCGTTCTAAACCCAAATTTAACACGATCTGATAAGGATCATTTTTGTATTTCTTCAGTTTTACTGTAGTATTTACTACGGGCGTACAAACTAGCGTAAAAGTTTTACGCAATTCAGCACTTGTGAATGAAATGCCTTGTATTGATTCCTGTTTCAGATAATACGTTAACAGCAGGAAACAAATAATTATAATCTTTGTTGCCAATCTTGACAGGAATATTGGTGTTCGAAATTAAACTGTGGAATTTTTTTATAATGGTTCTAAAAGGATATAATTACAAAACTGGAAAAGCTTAAAAAAAAAATTCCTTTTATTAAACGTTCATTGTTAGCCCGTATTAAGTTTACCTGTGATAAGGCATAGACAAAACAAATAACATATTATCATGCCATGCCCTGATACGAGAACAAACACTTATCTATCACAGAAATGCCCCGTCCAGGAAACAATCCTATGACCACTCACAACAAGGCAACAGGGTTGTCAAATCAATATTCATATAACAATTGAATGATTGTTCCAAAAGCTCGTTATTGGCACCAGAACTAGATGAATGCAGTGGCCTCTAGTGAGACTGAATTATATTCGGTAGGGAATTGGAGTTAGTATAACAAGGAGGGTAGGATGCAATGTCCACTTCAGGAAATCCGAGTAAATCTGTTTTGATTACAGAGAAGATATATTATTGAGCCTAGTTCACGCTGCTCTATTGAGCATAAGTGGTGAAATGATTAGCCAACCAAGTTTCGCATTGTTTTATGCGACCCATTTGAGACGTTTGTCTACAACAGCTGTGGGTTTAATGTGCCTATCCGAGCATGGAAAGCTTAACAATTTTTAGCTACTAGGGGACACCTTCCCACACAGTAGATCGCGTATCGCAATCCGCTTTACGGAGTATTACGCTCTATGTGTCTATTTATATCATATTTTATACGCTGCATATCCGCATTCAGTACAAGAGCTTAAAGTATGCGCTAGGCGATTACGACCTGCTTTTATCTGTATGAAAAGGAAGACTAATCCTCTTAGCGAAGAACAGGGGTCTCACGGATGCTTTGGTTATGCATTAATCCGTATATCTGCTATTCAAAGCAGTTCATTCTTTAAGCGGATGATGTGGGACGACCTTACAACAAATAACATAACAAACTTCAAGTGTATCTAAATAACAAATTATTGCAATTACAATATTATGTTATAGTAGACGAATGCAAAATTATTGATGCTTTGTTAAGCAATTTGATCCTATCATCTAATCAGGTATAAGGTTAGAAATAGTCAGTTCATCCATAAACATAGCATAGTCGATTTCTACTTCTATACTTTGGTGGGATAAAATTACTTCGACCGATGTTTCAGATATTCCTATCACTTTTTTTATGTAGAGCTTATTAGTCGATTAGAACTGAGGCTTTATTTGAATTTCATTCGATTTGGGATAGTGCCATCAATGGGTATTACGAGTTGATATGCTGAGAAAATGCCAACAATTGGAGAGATTTATTTCGTGTTAACTGAAGCCTTTCACAGTTAGTTACGAGCGTGGTGAAGTAAGCTCTAGGCCAGTGTTTCCAAACCTTTTAAATATTGCTAAAAAAACCCCTGTGACCTATGAGAAAAACAAATTTTACCCCGTCCCTAAAACAAAAATCGTCCGTTATTAAAACAAAAAGTACTAATAACTTTTTTCTGTATTTTTTTTATTTTACAATCCTAATAGTTAGGTCCTTTGTCACCTCCGCAAAATAGCTAATTTACTCCTGCGGGACTAAATACCGAGCTTAGGAACTCAGGCTCTGGGCTTTCTCAGGTGACAATAATCCCTTGAAAAATAAAAGTCAGTAAATAGCCTGTGTCTAATCCAAGTTGCCATATTTTAAAAATCAAAATAACTGTAAAATTTAATTCAATGATGTTGATGATTTAAAATATGATTCTTATTTCGAATTCCTACATCATCATACTTAATAAAAATGTTGATTGACTGACAGACACGCTACAGCCTAA
>LGAG01000004.1:540466-598912 GCA_001278395.1 Lerema accius
CGTCGATTTTTATATAAAAGCGACAACTTTTAATTAACTTATATTTTTAGTTGACGATACATTGGGAGTTCGTATCTGGTAATCTCCTTTATTTTTTGCCGATTAGATTATTAATCTATAGTGTAAACGTGCAATTACAGTAAAGAATCAATTTAAATAAATATCCTGGCTGGAGTTAAGCAAAGAAACGAAAGTGAACCTCTTATGTATTTCGGTGCTAACAAGCATTGTAATGATATTTTTTAATTAAAACAGTTTTAAACGATTTACTATTGTTACAGGCATTATTCAAATATAGATACTAGGTAGGACTGGTTGGTAACAGTGGTATATTTTTTAAACATTCAATTATTTAGATGTGTCTGAATAAAGGATGGAAGGTATGAGATGTACGAAATAGACTAAATGCAATGTATAATTAAAAATTGATAAAACAAGTATTAACCGATGAGAACATTATTTTATTACAATCCTGGCACAGTGTAATAGGTACGAGTATGTAATAATACGAATTGTAAACAAGGTGAATATTCAAAAGTAACCTTTTTGACATATCACGTTTTAATTACTTCTTTAGTGTGTTTGGAGCGAGTAAGGTCGCCGAAATCATCAATCATCAATCATCAATACATATAATAAAATTGAAGTTTCTCTGTTTGTCTGTGTGTCTGTGAGTATCACGCCAAAACGGCTGATTTGACAGAACAATGGATGAAATACACCCCTAATCCTTAACTCAGGGCTCTATTTAGGCTTTAATTTATTTAAATCAGACCATTACATCAACTGATAAAAAGATATTATAATTTAAAGTTTATATGGGACTACTGTAATATTATCATGTGTCAAACACGATAGTATCACCATGGTTACCGAATAAGGATTCCTGATGTTTTAAATTAAATCGTAGTTTTTAGTCGTAATCGTAATCTAATGAATCGATCCAGAATTTTTATCATGATTTATTTTTTATTGATTTTTGAGGCGATACGAAGTTCGCCGGGTCAGCTAGTTTAAAATATAATTTTTGTGCCTCTCCTAGTTCAGAGGAGGCCATGATACTGATGCAGTTATATGTTATGTATTCATTAGAATTTTGTTTAGTATTAAATTGTATATTATGTTGATTAAGCCATACGAGGGTGGCTTAAAAAATTAAGAATAAAAAAAATTAAAAAAGTATCCGACTACTCTCGTTAAGTAAATATTTATTATTCTATTTAGTTTAAAGCGTTTCTATAAGGCTAGTGTAGGTTCAATAATGATATGTGCCAAAATGGGCCATAAAATCTTAATAAAAGCGTGAAACTGCTAAAGGAAAATAAAAATGTATCCTTTGAGGGTTTTCATTACCGACTAAAAATTTTCTAACAAATGCGCATCGAGTTAAAACCTTTAAATCGATTTAAATAAGATACTTTTAATTCCGAGAAACATTTTCATACCAAAGGAATGATACGTCAAAGGATGTCGCCGCGTAAATTTTCTACAAGTTTTCCCTAAAGTGTCCGTGATACTATTTTTCCAGTTAAAAGTAAAGAAATACAATGTTTATACCGTACCGCTTAAAGTTTGCATAATGTTCCCCCTAACTTAAAAGCAAGCACTTTGAAGTTAATGTGTAAATAAAGGGTGAAAACCACAAAAACTTCATCTGAAGATTTTTGTAAAAAAATATAATCGTATGCAGTTTTTGAATGTCTGCAATGACGACGCATGGTCATCGAACGATTGGGTGAATTTTACAACCATCGTTCATGTTTGGATAGCTTACAAGAGACAACCGATTGCGAATATTATCGATTACGGTTAGGTTGCGGAGATTGAAAGTGTAGTACAATCTAGGTATTTGTGTAAAAGAAATATAAGAAATCTCAAATCTATAAAATGTTATGATTCCAGTTCAATGTCGGTGAAATGTTGACAATTTTTACTTTACTATCTAAATAATGGTTAAAGTTACTATCGGATCACTGTTGACCATTTTAGTAATGAGTAATCTAATTTCCACAAGCAAAGCTACGACAAACAGCCTAGTTAAATAAAAGATAAACATGGAAAAAAAACGAAATTGTTTTTTTTTTAATGGGGCAATTGAAAGAAACCTTTTGATTTAAAACATTAAGCGTTTTCGGTTTAAGGTATACGCCTTATCACCCATATAAAAGTGTTTAGAAATACGAGGCTAATAGTCATTAGCCGACTTCAAAAATGTTATCAACTGTCGCGAATATTATTGATGTTTCTCAAGTAATTTTATTGATACTTTTACTTGTTTTGTACAGCTTTCCTAGAAATTGATTTCATATTCTTATGGTGAAGATCTAATCATATATTATTGTTACGCACCACTGCAATCAACTAAGATGTAAACTGGCAGGACAGAAGGCGGGATGAAGAAAAAATATAAGAACTAGCTGTCATTGGAAAAATGGACAGATTTATGGTTTTAAAATGTGGAGTGCATTTTTCTTGTTAATTAAATAAATAGAAGATTTATGAATAATAAGACTATTTTATTTATCAATATATTTTAAGATAAGGAGTGGAACTGCGCATGAGGATGAAGGTTCCGTGTAGTGAAATTGCTGGTACCAAAAACAGTCCAACGCTGGCCATTTAAGGGCCTGATGATAAGACTTGGAGACAAATGTGTATACAGATACCTTACAGATACATTCCTTGCTCTTTGACAAAATGTAACTAATCTCCTGCTAATCTCTAAGGGAAAATCGATCCGTATTTATTAAAGTTATTTGCTTTTATGCCCTTCATATTTTATAGTGTGAGATGGATTCGCGAATCGAGGACTCTGTACAAACCTGTAGGTATAACGGAACAAATAATATCTGATTATTGTATATTTGTAATAATTAAAATGCATGTTTTTAGCTTTTACATTTTATTTTGACAGAATAAGGACAGAATCTTAAATGTCAACCTTATCGTTTTATAACAACAAGTCATAAAATACCTACTACCAAAAATGGTTTTATACATTACAACTTAATTCCCAACTAAATCAAAACTTGTATTTATCTACATTCTGCTTGCTCTTATTGGATATCGACGTATAAATTCAGATTCAGCTCCGCATCATCAACACATGCAACAGGTTCTAAAATTTCACCGTCGGAACCACCCTCATCTCTGTCTGGCACAGAAATGTCCCGAGCAAGTCTCGATGGCAGAAACGCGCTACCACTGTGTTAAGTGGTGATGTTATCTAATGTGGTGAGAACATTAACTTAGAAGATGCCTATTCACTCTTGACTTGAAGACGCCAAAGTTGTATGTAATATGAGTAGTTCGGCATCCAGTTCCGTTCAGGTTAGATTTTTTTTTTGTAAAACGTCTATTGTATTATAATTATTTTTAAAAAGATCTGCGGGGGAGTTTCTTTCCCCGCTTCTTCTCCTCCATGTCGAAGCACCTCACGAAGTGGGAGTAGATTAAAAAAATGTCGTGCATAAGTGTATCTTTGATACCTATAAGAATAAATTATTTTGAATTTGTAATCGCACGGGAACATCCACGGGCAGTTTGATCTAATCCTTAGCGTAGCGGATGATAAATGATGAATCCGTGTAAATCCGAATAAGGTGTGAAGTTCGTATTGAGTGAATGTTCACAACGAAGAGATACTCGCCGTACGCCGGAATGTTCGATGGTAGAAGAGTGGTGGCGGAATTAAATCATACAATTTCTGGGCACACTCTTCAAAGTGTAACTTTTTCCTTCCTTTTTCCAATTTTATAAATTCCACACATCGTCATCGTTCCCACTAAGAAAACTACTATTCATAGTTTTAGACTTACAAACTTCCTTCAAATTATCCTTTCAAATTATTCATTTTTCACATGTGTAAAACAACACAGCATTGTTCCGCTGAACGGCTTCTATAACCACACACATTGCTTCTTTCCATTTGTTATCTATCCATTCTAAATTATTATCAAAATTGTCGTCCTCGGTGACGTTACTCATAGCGCTAGGGCCAACGTCGCAAACGCAGATATGACGGCCACAATAATATTATTCCGGGTTGATAGTAGTGCCATACTGAGGCAATGTACACTTTGCGCCATCTCCAGGACTTGGCAAAAGTTAGTTTCATTCTCCTTACCAAATAATTTTGTCTTATCCTTTACTTTTTTTTTGGTCTAGGACAAAACGTTCGCGAAATGCTATCTCCAATTCAGATTTAAATCCACAAAACTGCATCAATCTACGAACTCGCGCAGCCCATTCTGCAAGTTCTTCTCCTAGCCGTTGTTCCGCCTTATCGAAATTAAATCTTTCTGATCCGTCAACTTCTCTAACAGCGTTTTATTAGATGATGCAACAAAAAAATTTCGGTTCCGCAATTTTTCCTTTATCTGTGCTGTAAGACGTTATATTCGTACCAAAATTCAGGTTAAGAAGTACCCTGTAGGTGTTGATTCCCTTACGAGTTTCGGCGGCATAAACGGCTGTATCTTTTGAAGGCGTAGGCTTAGAAGTTTTATTTTTTGCAGGTCCAAGGAACAGTAGACCTGAGAGTATTTAATATAAATTTCAGCTTAATACCTCCACGCGTTCCTGAGAAAAGGGGTCTTGGCCGACGGACGGATAGACGGGCGGAAGAACAACGAAGAGTTTCTATTATGGGTTCTGTTTTTTCCTTTGAGGTACGGCCTCTTAAAAAGGTTGCCACGTTTTCTGTTAAAACTTATCACCGCGTCCAACTTTTTGAAAAATGTGTAACCAACTTCCAAAAATACGAAGAACAGTAAAAACGTAACAAATAAACGAATAAAAAGTAAGCGTTTTAAAATTGTTAACTTATTTTTAAATAGAAATTTTATTAATTCAAGCTCGATAGCAATTGTAATCTGTAAATTTATTTTATCAGCGTTTTGTAGGTTATTCAATAACTTTTTAATTATTGGTCACGCAAAATGTTTACTACCCATTTTATAATAGACATTTAAAATCACTTAAATATTTGCCGTCGGCACTTTTACTTTTTCAAAATAAGTTATTCATATATTAATTACAAAGATTACGGTGCGGCTGAAATTTCACTGGGTAGCAATTCAGCGTTTAGTCATATTATTTTTTAATTTTGATGATATTAATGAAAAGTATAAAAAATAAATTTAAATAAAATGATTGTGTTTACGGAAGATGTTTTAATCATGAAATAAAAGACCTTAGCCTGCATTTAATTTATTTATTCAATGATTGAAATAATTATTGTTAATTTTTTTAACTTTGTCATTTAAGTTATTATTTGTTAAATGCCGTCGGAATTTTTTTCAATACCCAAAATTCGTAAAATTGTAGTCGGCGGAATGGCAAAGGGAAATGAATATTTCACAAAATATGTAGTTAAACATTTTTCGTATGTAATAAACACGTCATATAGTAAAATTAAATTGAAAAAAATAATATATTACATTTACATCATATTACTATATTCTATAAAGTTTAAACTGAAACGGATTCAATTTTACTAAGTATTAAATATGAAACAGTAGTTCTAAAATTTATTTTTACACGTAAACATTCATTTTAAAACACATACATTTAAATTTAACCCTCCATTAATTTAGTTATTTTGTAATTAAAAAATTTTGTAACACAATTTTTGTGGACATCAAATTTTATTCCAAAAAAAAGATAGTTTTTAAGTGCATAATATTTTTATTGAGATATTTTGTAAATCCGAAATTAAATTATTTACTGCGAGGAATTATAAATCAAACACTGAACAATGTAATAAAACTAAATAATTTTATTGTTAGAACGTTATGGTAAAAGACAAGAAAATTAAATCACTTTAATAATTAAAAAAAAACGACTTACCTTCAGAAACTGCCTTTTTGCACTGAATTTAATTTTGAAGAATTCACAATCTAAAATTTACTTTGTACTAATTTCTTTAATATTTTTTTAGCTTCAATAACGGAGAAAATATGCTGATCTTGAGAGTTCCGACTGCTGGATCCGAGCTTCAAGACTAAACTGGCAGTGAACTTGAAAACAGGCCGTCACAATACGTCCCCTTCTACCCCTACTCCTTATCCCACCTTTTACCTCACCCTACTTTTGCCTCTTTTGCCTCCTCCTTCGAATCACCTCCTACATTTGCTAGAACATATTATTACCGTGTTTGATCAATTAGTAACTGCTCGGAAAAAAAACATACCAACCTCGTTTAATTAAGCCTTTCTTAACAATTTTGAAAATAATTTGAATTTTTTAAACGTATTTTTAAATGTTTTTTTTATTCCTCAATTAAGACTGAAAGATGTCCGAGACTTCTTAAGAGACACGATTCAAAAAAGTCTTGTCTACAGAAAAGAGGACCTTCCCGGTAGAAGAAAAGTTAATCATCCAAATAATAACATTTACGCCGGAAGGACATCCAGTCTTCTATACGCAATGTCCATTCATGCATGCATGCAGCTTCATTGTCATTGTCTAAACATTAAAGCCCAAAATTACCAAAATGAATATTGAAATTAGCGAATGTAATTAGGTCCGAAATATAACGAAATGATTTAACTAGTATCTATCAAATCCGCTTATTGATGCAGGTATTTAAAATAAAAAGTAAATATTTTATTTCCTGAAACCTCTTCTATAAATTCCCGGAACGAGATTAGTTGCAGAATACTTAACGATTCGGAAAAACCCGAGAGTGAAAAAAGTTAAGAGCCAAAGTGATCCTTCTAGCAAATTAAAATCAATACGGTTATAAAATTAAACATTTAAAACAGAAATACCGTTCGAAGAAATACATACTGATAACTTTCAGCGTAATTTAACGCTCACTAATATAGTTAAGGGCTAACTCTTGAATTCATTGGTTTTTTTTATTCATCAATTCCCAAGTATTGGGTACAAAATCTTTTCATCACTGACGAGGCTTTGAGTATACTTCACTACGGTGCCCCAGTATAGACTGATGGTAGCCAAACCAAGTGTCGATAGGTTCAAGTCATCTATTGACAGCGTCCACAATTGTACAGTTGGTCAACTATTACGATCGACGCAGTAGCTGGACTTGTTTTACTTAAAACTTACAAATATAGTAATTTAATACCATTTTTGTTTCCCCTGATTGAATGGGTTATAAATAACGAAATACGTGAGAACAAACTTCTAGGTATAGTTATATATATATAAGCAAAAGTTCACCCATCAGGACGATCGAGTCAGAGTTATGGTATTTTTGTTGAAAAATTAAATTCATAATATTATAATATGGAATGCTGGAGGATAAAATAATAAATTAAAATAATAAAACCAACTTAAACAAAGGTAACCTAAAATTAATATGAAATTACGGATTAGTGACCTACAATTTCTTTTGAGTTCGGTGGCAAAGTCCGCTATTCCGCTACTTCCTACTTTTCGGTTACCTTCTTTTAAAGTTGGTTTTAGTTTTTTAACTGCTATTTTATTTTATATTTTTTAGACTGAATTAAAAAATAATTACAGTTCTACCCTATGTAGGTTAAAAGTTCTCATCGAAACAAAGTATTCAAACCCAAACACAGGGTAACTACTGTTAATCGTTGAGGAGTTCCCTCGACTGTCTTTCAGCTACATCATCAGATTGACTCCAGACCTTTGCTTAATTATAGTGCTGTAAAAGACTTAATGATAAAATTAACAAACGCACCTAGTCGTCCCTACGATTTTTTAAAGTTCCTCTCGATTTCCTTAAGAAACCATCATCAGTTCCTGACTTTCTTATCACGAGACCACCCTTGGGATATCTACTTTGTAACAAAAAAGAATCATTAAAATCGACTCATAAACGACGAAGTTATCCGCAACATAAAATTACAAGTATATTATACGGTCGAATTGAGAAACCTCCTTTTTAAAAATCGCTTAATAAATCATATTCAAATATCTCTTTATCGTAATACCATGTTACTAGACGACGCTCTCGGAAGTGTGGTTAATTAAAGTATTGGATTTTTCCCAAGGGAACCTATAATCGGGATAAAATCTGTCTGTGTGAAAAACTATCTCTGTGCCAGCTTAATCCGTTCAACGGTTAGAGCGTGAAGGACTTACAAACATCCTAATATCCAAACAACTAAAAACTTTCACATCTAGAATATTAGACTCATTAATTCACACACACTCATTCTTACTTTAGTCATTTCCGTATCACACTGTACACCCTACCATCACGGATTATGCCTTCCTTTGTCATCTTCCCAAAGGTTATCTGGAAGAGATCGCTATGAAGCGATAAGATCGCCTTTTGTGCACAATTGTAACAGTAGTAATAGTTTCTCTGTATTATTATGGTGTACAACAAAGTGATATAAATAAATAAATAATAATATTAGTAGGATATAATATATCTGACTGAAATATCTACACTGGCCTTGCAAAAGTCTGCTGATGCAGGATGGCAAGTTTTTTTATCAACGTTATTTATTTACAAAGCTTTTAGTCACTATTTAGAAATTTGATACAAAAATACTAAATGAAGTATTTTTTAATCAAATCTGAAAGGAATGTGTCCATTCCCCATACATAGAGATAAATCGCGGTCATAGCGGTCACAGCAATTGTGTTTTAATAACAATTTAATTTCAAAATATGTGGTATATATGGTTGCACATTAATGTATTTGCCTTGGCTCAGAAATTTGTATTATTTTCAGAACTTATAGGCAATTAGACCTAAGTATATTATATGAGTTTCAACAGGACGTCTCTACGCGTTTATGAAGAAAAGCGTTAAGTTTATAATTCCTAAAAAAATAAGTATTTATGTGATGTAACAAAAAAATTAAGGTTTTCGGATTTTTACCTTTATGTGTTTTATAAAACATTGCTTCGTGCCAAATTTAAAGATTCTAGGTCGACAGTAAGGCTAAGAACTCACGAAGTGGTTTTTACCCGCGCTCGCCGCGGTGGCGGATTGGAGTTTTATTTTCAAAACTCACGAGACCGGAGTTTTTGTGCGGTTACACAGCCGTCGCGGTTGCGATTATCACTCGCAAACTTGAAACACACTAGAAACGCGCCGGTACAAGATGACCGCCGGTGCAGCGGGACCCGCAAACAATCGCATACGTCGCGGGCGGAAAACGCGTCGTGAAATGTGCTTTAATTTTTTACATAAATATCTGTATTCTACAAAGGTTGCGGGACCGAAACCGCGGCGGGCGCGGGTGAAAACCGCTTCGTGAGTCCTTATATTATTATTAAGTGTTATTTTGCGTTTTCAATCCGTTGCGAGTAGGTACTTGCGAGTTTGAAAATATGCGGATTAAATTGTTGTTTTCTTTTGATTGCGTAGACGTATCAGTTTAATTTTGTTACAGATTAAAGTTATTATAGACTTGAATATTTGATATGAATTTTAATATAATAACTACACGTTCATGAGAAAAAAGATAGTAACTTTAACATTATTTAAAATATTTTTATTGTAAATGACGAAACTAAAAATTTACAGTTTCCGCAATTTTTCCTTTATCTGTACTGTAAGACGTTCTTTCGTACTAAATTTTAAGATTTTGAGTACACAGGAAGTACCCTGTAAGTTTTGATGCTGCTGTATTTTTTGAATGCGTTGTCTTGGAAGTTTGATTTTTTCACAGCTTTAAGGAACAGTAGACCTGATTATTTGATATAAATTTCAATTTAATTAAAGCGTGGCAAACGGACGCTATTTTATTATGTTAATTTAAATGTTACATTATAATAAAAATATGTTTTGCTCTATCATCATCGTAAGACAAAATAAATTTAACAATTTTATCAAGGAGTACTTTGTATCCTGAAATTTTTGCATTGAAACTTTTACAATGTAATAGATATTTATACGTCGCTTGTAGACTTTATAAAATATGTCGTATCAATAAACAATATCTAAACTTTATCGTTTTTTTTTAATTATGTGTACGAAAAGCATTACCGTAACGTAAATAATTTTATTGCGTTTCTTTTAAAGTAAATTGAACTCATTAGATATTACAATAACAAGAAAGACACATCTATAATGACTAAGATACTTCATATTATAAAATATTTTTTATTTTATAATCAACTATTAAAAATATATTCAGTAATTTTTCCAAGTTTTATTAAAAAGTCGCTTCATTGTCACCTTCATTGAAAATTAATTACAGAATGAAATTTTGTGGTGTAGGTATGTATGTGGTGTACAGTATCTAAATTAATAAAATAAAACAATAAAAACACTTTGCGATATAAAAAAATACAGGAGACCATATTTATTATTTTTGCAAGAATGTGCAGGTATCTAAAAAAGGCTTAAAAATGTTTTTTACTTACCACCTTTTTCAGGGTCCTGCATCTCGCGGACTTACTTTTGCTCCTTTTCACAACATGAGGCGCGCTCACCACACTCAAACTTATATTCACTGCAAAAAAATAAAATTTATCTAAATTTGAACTTTAAAACTCGTTATAAAATTAGTCAATATTATATATTTACAGTGACTACCATCCTCGATTTCAATTTCGGTATCCTGCTTCTGATTCTCCATTTCGACTCTAGTTTAAATTTCAATAAAGTTAAGCGCGGAAACTGTCAAGGACGAAATAGCGCGCGGGCCGTAGAGCCGGCGAGAGCGAGCGAAATATACTTTACGATGCGAATTATTCGAAATATTTCAAGATAACTTTTAATTTAATTTAAGATATTTTTTTATGAATTTTTTTATTTAAATTGAATTTATGTCGAATTCTCGCACGGTCTCAACGTTCGAACCGAGTGACTGCCGCCGAGTAACTGATGGTAACCGTTGCAGATTCAGGGGAAAGCATATAGCACAGTACGCAGGACTATCTGACCTATTTGCTAGGCGTTCCTGGGAAAAGCTCCCATTGGTTGAACTGATTCAATATTATGATGTATATCAAATACATCGAACGTAAATTGTAATTAAACAGACATTCCCAAAGTTTGAAATAATCATCGAAATGTTGCATTAATCTGGTACACATTTTCTATGTTACTATTAGGGTACAGTCAATAATTTTTGTGATAGTTTTATATAATCACTACCAATTACCGTACTTTTAAATATTACAAATTAATGTTCAATAACTGTCGTAAGAAACAAAATTTTTTCTCCTAAGTGGCTGGACCAATTTGGATAAAATTTTGATGTGTATTTGAGAGCGACTGAGTATAATTTACGACCACGATTAGACCGGGCAGATAGGTAGGGCGCGGTTGTCGAGTTACTTCAAAGGAGCAGACAAACTATTGGAGTTATTAAAACACCGTCATAGAAAAAGTCGTCCAATATGATGAGAATTTACTAAAGTACACTACTACCAATTACTTACTTGAACTGAATTTCGAGAGGACCTGGTGTGTCAACCAAACTATAAGAGACACAATAATAATTATTATTATGATGCAGAAAAACTGCTCACCCTTCAAGTACTTTAACAAGTAAAAAATGTAAAGTGTGTAGGTGTTACGGTAAATGGTACAGACAAATTTATTTTACTGTTTTATTATAGTATAGATTACCGGAAACAGTGAGTGGTGAATGTGATAAATTAAAGTATAGTAACGCTTAAACAAAACACGTGAACAATTTAAAATGTTTCATAATTTTATGACATTTTGTAGTTCTGCATCTGTTATTATACTTAGATAAAATTATTAAAGATATATTTTTAACATAACTAGAAATCGCCGGCGGCTACGCCCGCGTAATTTTCCCGTTTCTGTAATATTTTTTTTGCTGCTCCTCTCCTATTCATCTTAGCGTGATGTTATGTAGCCTATATGCTTCCTCGATAAATGGACTATCTTACACTAAAAGAATTTTTCAAATCGGTCCAATAGTTCCTGAGATTAGCGCGTTCTAGAAAACAAACTCTTCAGCTTTATATATTCGCAGCAGTATTACTTGTAGATTTATATTTATGTATTATTGAAGCAAGCTGACTTTGCAGGCATTGTTGTGTTGTAATTAATTTATCTTCAAAGCACCTTACTCACTTACCTACATAATAAATAACTTTTGTTATGACGTCTTTTTCAGTTCAATATGCATTTTTATTTTATATTTCACTAGACGACGCCCACGGCTTCGCACGCGGAAGAGTAGTTAAAAAATATATTGCATTTATCCCAAGGGAACCTATAATCACGATACAATCTATCTCATGTCCTATTCCTGGATGCAAACTATCTGTGTGCCAAGTTTCAGCTTAATCCGTTTAACGGTTAGAGCGTGGAGGACTTACAAACGTACACATATACAAACATTAATTTCGACCAAATTTGATTACCATAAAAATGTTTCTAGTGAGTTAATCTTAAAAGATAGACATATACTGTCGCGGACATTTTTTTAGATCATTTAAAGCGGAATAATTCTTCCATACATATTTTGATATCTTGAACCGTTTTCGCAGCGCACGCAACGGAAGCCCTCAAAGATGAATAATTTTCCCCGTTTTATCCACATTTTCCATTATTTCTTCGCTCCTATTCATCATAGCGTGATGTTATATAGCCTATAAGTTTCCTCGATAAATGGACTATCTAACATTAAAAGAATTTTTCAAATCGGTCCAGTAGTTTCTGAGATTAGCGCGTTCAAACAAACAAACAAACAAACTCTTCAGCTTTATAATATTAATATAGATACAAATACAAGTTTTAAATGTTTCAGATCATTCTAAGACTTTCTTTAACATAAACTTTGTCCTCTCAAAACCAAAACAAAAACAAAGAATCAGCCATGCCGGATAAATAATTTCTATAAATACTTCAAAAACAAAAGAATCAGCAATTCGGATCCGGAGATCGGCTCCGGACAAATCATTTCTATAAATACTTTTAGATAAATACAAAAATAATCTGAAGAAAACGTGAGGACGTATCATAAAGGTCAGCGCAATAACATTTTGTTACGTACTTATCAATAAGTAAAGTTGAGTAAACTTTGCAGAATTTGCGAATACTTAAACTTAGGTATCAAGTCCACAGTCTACAAATAAGGTTTGCGTAGCGGGTAAAGGTATGAACTCCTCGGTTGAACATGGAGCCGCGAGTTAATTTGTTTCTGCATAAAAATAAGACGATAACAACTAAACGTTCGAGTAAGAGTCAAACACATACGGGCATTCTGACTTCGTTATAATTACTTTTTATTCTTGTTTTATGCTGTAAACAAAGGTCGAGCAGTCGGAAACCATTTTTTATCACAAAAACTTGGTTTTAATAATAATTATGATAAGCTGTAACCATTATTGGCCATTGCCATGGGTCTTGTAACAAAGGAACCCTGGAGCATATTGCACCATGCTGTTCCAGTGGTTCACGTCCAGAAAATTTGACGACCAGATAAAACCAGAATCGACGGCTTAACGCACCCTATGAAGCACCAAAGTGCTCCAGAAATTTTACCACTTGCAGTCACCCATCCATTTTTCGACCGTGACCGCAGTTGCTTAACTTTGTCAATCACTTAGGCATTTCAATATTGTAATATATTTCAATAAACCCCATCTGAGGAAATCTACATCTTTGTTTAATAAGCGAAGGATTAACAGTATTATTAAAATCCATATCTGTTTCACTTTTAGAAAATCAAAGTAGACATAGACAAACTTAATACCCACCTACTACGTAATCTGACAACGAGAATACGGAAACAAAGCGAAAAGGAAAATTACCGCTGAAATTTTCCACACCGTATCGAGAAATTACATATAATTTAAGGGAAAAGCACCAACTGCATAAAGACAACTTACAGTAGGGGGCCTTTTAGGCATGTCCGCAAAAGTAAATTTCGGTGAAAGGATTTATTATTTACAAAATAGATCCGCCCACACTTTGATGTATTCGTAGCGTAAAATTACCGTATTTAACAAGTTGTACACAATATTTTTATGTTTGAATGCGATAGTTGCCTAAACTGTTGTCACGGTGAGACTAAATCGTGAGTACTCGTGATAATTAAAATGCTTAGCGCCCATGCTGATAAAATATTAAATAACATAATAATTTAAATATATATTTTTTTAAACGCTAACACACTCATACCCCCGCAGTAGGATTCCCTGTGTCGCGGGTGGCATGGACAACACAAATAACACATCACTAAGACCCATGACCCGAGAACAAACATTTATCTGTCACATAAATATCCGCCCCGGGTGGGAATCGAACCCGGGACCCCACGCTTCGCAGGCAGGGTCACTACCAACTAGGCTACGGGATCGTCTCAAAGTCATCAGAAAATCTGACTGAAAATCAAAGTGATCTGCCGGTCTAAGGAAGGCTTCTATAGATATACAAAATTTTAATCTTTTAGGTGTTCTATTAAGTTCTGAATTGCCTGTGTGCCGGCGTTGACATTTTAATAAAGTACTAATTAAGACTTACATTACTCTACGGTTCAGTTTTACACTCTTGAATGAGTGGTAACCGTCATGGTTTTTTATTAGTTTGGTACCGGCTTTAGCCATATTTTTTCATCTCATTATTCAAATAAATACATTGTCATCCTTCAGTTAATACCTATAACAAATCTACTTAATAAAAATGTTGAAAACTGACTGACAGTCACGCTACAGCCTAAACGGGTAGACCTGGAAGCATGAAACTTGATACAGAGGTTACTAGCACGGTGTAGGGGAGCACTAAGAAAGGATTTTTGGAAATTCACATTTTGAGGATGGAAATTGGGGATGAAGCGTTGTATGAAACTTCGCCAATTTTGAAGCTAGCAATATAAATTGGTGTTGTGCTTTTCGGTAAAAAGCTTAAAAGTGCGAATTTTTAAAATTTTGGAAAATCAACCCCTAAGAGGTTAAATAAGAATTGAAATTTGTATGAAAAAAAATTAAAGTAAGCAGTTTGCAAATTCCTGATTTTGTTGATTGAAAGGTTCAAAAAACCTAATTAATTGATTCTTTTAAATCAACCCTTAAGGGGATAAATATCAGCCCTAACAATATTATTGAATTCTGCGGACCTAGAAACGTAAAACTTGGTACAAGGCTTGCTTATGAAACACAAGGGGAACACGGATATTAAATTTTTGGAAATTCATGGTATTTAACTATTTGGAAAATCAACCCTACGGTAAATAACTGACCACCATTAGTTTCAGTAATTGCCAGATTAGTTTTGGTCACTTTATGTTGCAAACTATAATTTCTGCAAGCAAAGCTGCGGGCAACAGCTCGTAAGTCTATAAACGTAATTCTATAAAATAAAATGATTGAGATAGTCATAACAAGCACTGTTGTCATTTAACACCTAATCATTTGTCCCTCGAAATTACATTCCATATCCACCCCAATCGGTCTACAATATTGATTAATCTATGAGGCCACAGTTAAATGCACTACCTAATAGTTCCAAAAGGCAACATTTTCAATTACGGGAACGGGAGGCGGCTTATGCATGTGAAAGCACAGAGTTCTATTCACGTATATTTTATGCATGGTAGTAGTCTACGGCTTATAGACTGTTTCTAATAATGGACAGCATACTGACTTGGCGTTTGTGGTGCTTATATATGTAGGATCTTTGGTTCAAAAACTAATTTTGATTACAAGTTAATGTTGACAGCAGCAGATGTCTCTGATTGACAGGTTCTCTATTCATATTGCTTGTTAACAGACTACAAAGAGGGTATTAATTTTATATGCATGTCCGAGGGACGTTCAATGTATTCTCGGTATCGACATGAAAAAACGTAGAAACTAACCTGAAAATGTTTCTATTTTTCAACGTAGTCCCCCATAACCTCATTACATTTGTTACATCGTGATGTAATGTATGTAAGTATTGCTCGTATGCAAGTATTGTTGAAAGCGAAATTTTCACACAGTATTATTTAGAAGGGCTTTCACGAGAAATGTAGGAGATTTATAGATGTATCTATGTAAAGGTATGTAAGGGTGTTAGTCCAAGCGTACCTCCAAAATTACTTGTCGAATTTGTCCCATACATTATTATTCAACATTCACTCCAAATTAGGGAATTAGAGAACAGTATTAATTTTATCAAAATCTACCAGTTCTGGAAATCAATGTAATCTATAATACACATATTCTGAACAAATACTCGTATACAAACTGAACTCCTAGTTACATTCGTGACAGTCAAATAAAACAGCCACTTTTTACGTTGAAATTAAGTTCCACTTCGGTAAATGTAGTACGTTAGTTGCGAAGTTACAATGTAGTAAATAGAAAAACGAATACACTGTTGTTTTAAATTAAAAAAAGCAGACGTGAAACAAGTTTGTTAATAATAAACTTTTGAAACTATTCAGCTATTGAAATACGACCCTATCGTTATTAATTTATACCGTAGATTCAATTTTATGTCAAGACTACAGTAGTAAGGTAAACACTCTATCAACTGGGCCTATCCTCTGACGTATGCATGTGACGAGTCTGTATATCCAAAGATGTGTCGAAGTAGGTACATCTTTCCTCATTTAAAAGTAAGTATTTATAATAGATACACATTACAAAATTAAAGTAAGCTTCTCGAATTTCTTCTGCGTAGTATCATTAAACATGTGCCTTCATTATTTAGATACAAAATGGAAGTCTTCATTTGTTAATTACTTACAGATCGCATTCCAGTAGTTAGCTTGTCGTAATCTTTTAGAAAGATACAATGATATGTTCAAGAGAAAAATTTTAATTTTTAAATTTAATTACGTTTATTTCTCTAGATAATGGCTACAAAAGAGAGAGGAATAAAGGTATCTGTTCTCAAACCCCCCTGCTGTTGCTCTTTCGCAACTTTTTATTCTGAACCCTTTTTAAACCCTGTTGCAAGCGAGCTTCATTCGATGTTTAGTTTACTAACATAAATAGAATACAATTACTGCTTTGAAGATACTACAAGAGATAAGGAAATTGTTAGAGATATTAAATCGCTGACAAAGAAAAGACTGAGGTACTAATTGAAACAAAAAAACTATTGCAGAACAAAATCTACGCGGTCTTTAATATAGATATTCAAAGCAGAGACATGGTACCCAAGTCTCTGATTCAAAGATTATACAATTGACAATAAACCGCAATTATACAAAGCACTATACCTATATTTGACGCAACTTTAACTAAGTACCTTTAAATCCCTTCTATGTTATAATGCCCGTTACCAGCTACATCATAATTGGAGGTGCCTACTGAAAATTTTCCGCTGTTAATAGGTACGTCCTTACGAGAGTGGGAATTAAATACGATTCAATTTCAACTTAGCTCTATTAACATGAAAATGATTCATGTTAGGCTTTCATGTTTCAGATCAGGTTTCAAAGAATTTTTTCCTTTCAAATAAACAAACCTTTAAATGACAAAATAACGTTGATGTTGGCTGTAAGAGGATTTTAGTCGATGGTATTGAAAAGAAAGCTAATATGATATTAATAAAATATAATTTAATAAAACCTCTATCTGCTCGTAATTTGATTTGACTTTTGAAATAAGTATTTTGAGCACTTTTAATACAAAATGAATTGATAGCGTCATTACAGGCATAGATTTCCGCGATGTTTCATTGCTAATAATGACTAAAACTAGAAAACGAAACAAGTTAAAAACTTATTCAAATCTTCATAGATAATTAATAAAAACTCTAACTTACAATTACAACACAAAAGAAGGAAGCCTTTACTCGTATGTTAATTTCATACGCCGTCTATTGCATACAGGGAAGTCAAATATGAGAATATGAGAGAGTTTCAAAAAGTAAATTTTCAAACTCCAACAAATACACAATCCACCTGAAGCACTCGAGTGAATTAGGTGATCTGAGGTGGGGGGTGAACAGAAGGGTGGGTGGGTGAGAGAAACGATAGATACAAGTTCTATTTCCCGCACATATTTTCATCTTTGAAATGAACGTTACATTAATTAATTAACTAGAAAAATAAATCATAGCTGTTATACAAAATGAAATAATCATAAAACCTCAAAAAGCAAAAACTATATTAATGTTAGTGCAGAAACAACTCCGGCTTATGTTAAAAAGAAAAGTGCAAAGCAAAGACAGCATTTCACATGTGCTAACATTGTTTTGTACGGGAAAATTAATAAAGATTTGAAATAAAACCCACAAAGTGAAAATGGATACGATAAATTAATGGATTCTCGGTATACCACAGTATAGTACCAGTGGTTTCAATCAATTAATGGCTCACTATTGAGCACGAGACTTTCCTAGTAACTGAGGAGGGCTTAACCATGTTCCACCACGCTGCCCCATTGTAGATTGGAAGAGGGGTTAGTGGCCAAGTTTTTATACCACTTTAAGACAGTTAGGATTTAAAGTACCCCATGTACCTACTTTCCGAAAACGTTTACTGCTTAATTTCGTAGATCACTTATTATAATTAGTAAACAATTATATTATTTATCGATTACTTAAACGACTCAGCTATGAAAACTTCAACAATGACGCATTACAGTGCAAAGGTAATATAAAGCCGGCTAAGTGCGCATCGGACGCATACAAAATACTTCTGTTTGTGACTACGTTGAAAAAAATATTTTCATTTTTTTTTATGACAACTAAGAACTTAGTAAGATTGTAGTATGACGATGAGGTATTTCAATAAAATTTAACTCACAGCGGCGGCCTGCTTGACAAATAGTTGACTTTACCAATTGCCAGCGAGGAATATCGAACGACTCTGTACTCTGTAGGTAATTTAATGGACCGCAGAGTTTACCTCTAGCTTTTGGCATCTTTTTGCTTCACTTTTATGACGTCACACTGAGGCTATGCTACATTTTTTAACAATTTTAGTTAATAACTCAATTCCCCAAAGATTAAGATACATAATTTTTCTTCTTTTTATAGTACTTTTCACGTAATCATAACAATATTGTCTTGTAGTGCGTTAGATGTTAAAATGAATCGCTTCTTAAGTAAAAAGTTTAAGACGATGTAACAACACTTCAACACTTCAGACCTCAAAAAAACAGATTAGTAATTATTTTATCTCTGTGGACGAGTAAATCAATACTTTGTCGCGCCATAATATTCTGATCATTGCACCGTTTTCCTTCACAAAATATATGTATTATACCTTTGACAAATTATATAGTTGCTGTTATTCCACAACGATGCTCTAAGAGAATCTCCTTAGTGATTAGTGTCATCGAATCAAACCGTCATCAAGCTTGCATCCAGATTATGCAACTATGATTGCCATTTGTTATGTCGAAATCCTCTTTTAATTTTAGTATGCAGATGTTTAACTTACTTTAACTTAACATTTTTTTCATCATACTCGCAGATTTCATTCGACGACCCCATAGCCTAGTTGGTAGTGACCCGGGCTCTGAAGCGAGGGGTTCGATTCCCGGCCGAGGCAGATGTTTATGTAACAGATAAATGTTTGTTCTCGGGTCATGGGTGTTAGTGATGTGTTATTTGTGTTGTCCATCATGCCACCCGCGACACAGTAAATCCTTGGTATGAGTGTGTTAGCGTTTATTTATTTAGTTATTTATTCCACATATTAAAAAAGAATACTTTTCGCTATTAAAAATGTAACGAAATAGACAATTAGGTTAGTATGAGAGATTTCTACACCATTGTGTATGATATATTTATTTAAATATCTAGATGAAAATACTTTTAAGTTTGATTGATGCATAGGCATTGCAACAATAATAATTTCTATTTTAAAATCAAATTACTCCTGTTATTGTTTTACAATAATATAACGAGGGATGAAAATATTTCACTGGACACAGAAAACTAGAAATATTACAACAAAGAGATGGCGGCACTTTGCTGCTTGATCGCGCGTCGACGGCGCGTATACAATTATTTGCATTGCAGAATCCTAGCGTGTGCTATTCGTTAGTCCAAGAATACATGAGCTCCTTCTATTAACTTCAAACAACTGTTATGTTATCGAGTTTAGTAAAATTTAGCGTAGAATATAACGTTTTGTAGTGTTTAATTTGTTTTAATACTACTTGTCTAATTTTATATTAGGTAGATTTAAAGCTTAAACAAAGATTCGATTAATTCAATTACGATTAGAATTATACTACGCGGTATATCTTCATATGACTCGGTTTACATAGAGATTTTCTTTTTAAAATTTCCTTTGAACTCACTTCATTTTAGTGAAATCAAAACTCAACCCCAATATTAAGTTTAAATATTTAAAAGCAATAACGAGTGCGAACATTACTGGATAATGCAGAAATGGACGAAACGAAATCAATCAATTCTATTCAACTGTTCACTTGTAAAAACAAAAGAAATTTCATGAATTACACAGTACTGAATAGAGTTCCTATGATGTAGTGTAATATGATAGGGCACTGTATAAATAGAACTACTGGCCGCTCGCAAGAGAGACCAATCTACCTGTTTGCAACTGTAAAAGCAAACAGCAACCAATAGAAATATGAAAAGGGCGCTTCAAGCTGTATTTTTTCCGTGATACAAGTACGCAGAACCGTAACGAAAAGAATAGAGAGAACTAATAATATGTATATTTATCACACATCTTCTATCAATTGTCCTTCATAGTTTTCGTAGCAAGATTCAGACGCAAGTACCTACCTATTATTTTTGTAATATGTAGATAATATTCATTAATTGAACTTTTAAATTCAAAATATGAACACAATGGAATGAAATAAAGTGGAATACGAAACTACCACTTGATGCCTGGAAAAATAAAAAGACAATAGATAAAAAAGATATGATTTAATCTCTATCGATAGCAATGCCAACCTCCATTAAAATTTCCTAAATATATTGAAATACTAACTCAACCCCGTTATAATTTTATTATAAGCATAGTTTAAAATAGCTTAAATGGTTACATAAGCTCAACTAATTATCTGAGAGTCCATCTATTAAACCGTCGGCTAGCGTTTGTCTCCATATGAAATCTTTATTATCTCGTCTAGTAAACCGGAAACAGAGGTACTGAAAGCTATTCGATTTATTCATCTGGCATTGTTCGTTACTGAAACTCGACTCTTTTGTTTTCATGACGTTGAGGTGAGGTGATCTACACGGAATATGAAATATAGTTCAGTAGGTTTTCCTTTAAAACTATTGTAACCATTTTAATCCTTTGAATTCATTTAGGAATAGAAATGCTGGTATTACTTAGTCTACTATACCTTAGGTACTTTGCTTGCTATACTTAGTTTAGTTTACTTACTTTACGGACCTACTTCTGCTTGCCTGAAAATCTGTGTAAAAGTGATTTGATAGGATAATACGCTACGCCCTGACAGGGTTACATAAAATTTTCTATTACGTAATTCTACAATAAACAAAAAATATATACATTATTAAATTTTTAACAAAAAATGTATACCGAAATATAGAAAAAAATACAGTCGAATTGAGAACGTTCTCCTTTTTTCTGAAATTGCTTATAAATACGAAAAAAAGCACAAATATATTTATTCATCTCCACATAAAAAAATATTCGTATCTCATGTACTCGTAGATAATAAGGTGTAATACGCCGTTAGAAGATGTTTTGCTTTTGAAAATTCTATTATGTTTAACATCAAACGGCAAGTGATATAAAAAACGGTTGGGGTGGAGCAATAATTCCCCCGACTTCCTACTCGCAATATCTACTTTCAATAGCAGGTAATACTCAATAATCGCTTCAGTAATACCAGAGCGAGGTTTAATTTCAATATGATGTCTAAGAAATATTTTATTAAATATCAAATATATTTACGCTTATTTGTTCATGTGACCTCAAATTATTAACGGCCCCATACTGAACACGGATCTGATCTCATAACTGAGGAGTCCTAAAGCATCCACCACGCTGCCCCAGTACCGTTTGTTGGGGCCATAATAGTTACCTACGTGCTTCAGCATGAAAGAGTTATAATAATACAGTATGCCCGTAAGTTGTACTACGACAAACTTAGGAAAAAAAATTATGTCTGTAAAATAGGTTTTTGGGCGATCATTTTACGTGATAACGTTAGAAGCAAACTTTGATGAAAATTGCATACCTTTATAAATTGATTTAATTGAATTATCATTTTTTATATTATAATAGAGTTAACTGGAAATTACATTTTTTGGATAAATTAACATTTATTAGCACTCGTTCATTCGAATATTTTTAATGAAATTATAAAAATTAATTAACAGAATCTCGTGGCACCGTTCAAGAAGCAGAACTATTCGAATTGCTAGCTCTGACGTCACGCGAAAAGAGAGATAAATGTTTCGCTATCTCGCTTGCACGCGGAAGGTTACACTGTTTTGTGCATGTAGCCGGCGTTAATTGTTTCAAAGACATTATCACGTTAATAATTCTAAGGTTGACCTAACAGATGTCCAAAAAATACACCTTATATTGTATAAATTAAATAGTAAATACATATATAAGTTTAAGTCACGTTAAAGATCTAAGATATTACTTGTACGCGTAACTACGTGTAACATAATAGAAAAGGACCTCCAGAGATATTCTCAGAGACACGAACAAGATGCGCATAATAAGTGTTAGTTACAAAGTCTTCATTATCATCTCTATAAACAGTATTTACAGCCTAACTACAGACTATACCTACGACAAATAGGTGCGCATATTTAAAATGCAATTTATTTTAAAATTATAGTATAAATTTTATTCAATGCTCTCAAAGAGAAATTTAATTATCTCGAGTTTTCAAACCTTTATTATTTTACTACAAACAAAAAGTAATGGTTATGAAGAATTAATTAGATTGTTCGTTAACTTTACTTCCATCTCAAGGTTCTTAACCGTACCTAAGGTTGGAAATAAAAATGAATACAAGGTAAAAATTACCACTAAAGTTAAAAAACACTTCTAACTTTCAGCTTCCGGAATGCTGTGGTTTATCAGACTGTACTTCAAATATTATGTAAAACTCGCCAACTGTTTGTTATTCAATCTGAAAAACCTTTTTTGTGTGTTGTAGCACACTGATTTTCTTTCGATAAAAATGTTTCTTCGTTATATTTAAGAGGATTTAACACAACAATGCTTTCACAAGCATTGAGTATCGTTCTTAGTTCACCGGAGGTGACAACGAAAAGCGGATATACACATGTTACACGACGCTACGGTCTAATGATTTTACCTTCGTTTGTATGGTAGAAGATTAAGAAAATCATTTTCTTTAATGTTTTTGTTTCGGATACATTGTTAAGGTTGAGTAAAAGCGATAAATAAAAATATACACTAAATATACAAGATAAAAACGTTTAGTATTCAGGTCTTTGAAAAATTTGTTAGAGTAAGCACTTGGTAATGACACACAAATTATCATTATCTTTAATCATTAAAAAGTAAATATTACTGAATTACTAAGAGTGAGTGTTTAATTTATAATCAACTCGTACTTAAAATGTTGCTTCACTAAAGCGCAGTTGAGTTTAGCAAATATGAAACAGGTATAAGTACTTTTACTTTAAATTTAATTAGAACATAAAAACCAGCCAGTCCTTTGATGACATTTTCTAAGAAATACTTACCGCGTTTGAATAGAGCTCGCGGAAAATTAAGTATGAACGAAACACCCGCTTAAAAACTTTTATTTTATAATGAGAATGGACCTTGCAGCTATCGAATTTAAAAACTACTTGCCACATAATTCTAGGAAATAATTCATGTTTGTTTTGTTTGCCCCGTTCATTGTGGATGTGTGTGTGTGTGTTTATTGCAATACTAGTAAGTAAGTAATAATATATTGTAATACTACTACTGACTGGCTTCGCTCGCGTGCGTCTGCCACATAAGTTTCGTAACAGATCATTTTACTTATGTATGAAACAGAACGTTTATTAACTGACCAAGATGGTGAATGCGATTTGTTTGTCAGTGCCATTAGAGTTTAACGAAATAGGTACTCCACAGTCCGAATTTTGTGGATATATGTTGTCGACTCGAAATGAATATTTTTTTATGTTATGTTATTCACATAAGGTTTTGATCTGGTCTACCTTGACGAAATTATTAATAGGGATATTAGCTACTATTAGTGCTAGTTCAGACACAGCGAAAACCGCCATGTAGATATAATATAGATGCCATAATATCAAAATAACGTACATATGTAAATCATGTTTCGATAAATAAAAGTAGGCTCTAACTATTTACGAAAGAATTTTTCAGTAACCAATTTAATTTCAAACATCGAAGACTCGAAGTTCCTTTTTTGAGGCGTCTCCCAACTTCCTTTACAACATTTGATTAAAAATTCAAAAACTGAAATTATTTTCTTACGTGCAATTTTTGCCTCTTTCATAAATGGAACTTAATTAATCTTCTCCGGTCAAAGTAAGCACGAACACGTATTCGAATCATTTTCGAAGATTAGAAAATTATATAAAACATTTTTATGAAGCGGAAACAGTACAGACAGTTATTGGGTAAGTACTCACTGACATTTGACTTTAATTTATTTTACGTAATACTCAACAGAACTTCTCTGAATATTGTAAAATACTTACTAATTCTATTTCACGTAGGTAATACAAAAAATATATTGAAAAAAATCTAAATTTTTTATATTTTGATATTAAAGATTATATATATACTTAATAGATACTCATGTTGAAGTCATTTTAATCTAAGCCTTCTATTACAGAAATTAGAAGTGTAGTTATTCTTATCCCAAAGCAGTAACACTAAGATAATATCTTATACCCTACATATTATGCAGGGACAAAGACGTGAAGGGAAATTTCTTATGCTCCTTTTTTAGCCGTTTTAATTGTTATATTTAACTAGACATTTTTTAAAGAAAAAATGTGATTGCAAATAACGTATCAAGCCCGATATAATAGTTATGTTTAGGATCTTGGTTTCGTTGCACAGGTAGTTCAATGTCCGAGTTGGAACAAACTTACGGCAATAAGGTGAAGAGAGCTAAATGCCTTTTAGGCACGCGTCTCGGCTTCAGCCAACGAGAAGTTGTGCATTCAACACAAAGTTTACATCTCGCGTAAACTCCGAAATACTCCGCCGTTAGCAACACCAAAAACAACAGAGTTTATGACGGCAAAGGAAGAACGGAGAATTAATTAAATATTGATTCGCAAAGCCCCAGCCACCAAGGCAAGTTAAATGACAGCTGATTCAAGCAAGAAGGAAACGATCATAATAGTGATTGATGACCACAATTAATCAATGAAATGATAAACTTTAGGTGGTGGAAATTTTAGTGACTTCACTCCACTGTTTCAGACTGCATTGAATGCCGGGTCTCAATAACAAAGCAAGTTTAATTCAAATAAATTTCCTCAAAGTAGTTAAACACACAAGGATGACATTATACTAATAAATAAAGAAGTAAATAAGTAAATAAGAAGCTTATTTTACAGATAATATTTACCAAGAACTCTAAGAACAGATGATAGTTCGTCTCATATCACTAATAAATCGCTTGTTAATATAGGATCGATGTCTCAAGAACGCAATCGTTAACGAGCTATTGATACTAACTCTACCTTAATGCACACATCAAATACTTCAATGGTTTAGAGCTAGGTACTTGAATATTACACAACTATGTGGTTCATGGTTTCAGATTAAACTCGACCGTATTATCTATTCTCTAAGGTAAAATTTACGGTCGATAGATTTTATTTCATAACAGATTAAGCCTTTCTGCAGGATTGAAAATAAGTAAACAGGCGGGGTAGCTTTAAAGGTTAAAGACAACTACTAATAGATAATCCAAGACTCTCATGATGCGCCATTTCAGAATGAAACTCTTGTTGACGCTAGTATTTATGATGGTTATAGTAGTCGGTCCATGTGATAGCGAATAGTGTTCCCAAAGTGAAGATAGTGGAGACTTCAATAAGAGGTCTTGGAAAAAACCAGAAAATAACATGGATAGATAAACTTGTTAATAAGTATTAACGCATGTCAATACACAACGAGAAAGCAATCGAAGAATTTATTATTATCATTGAGAATACTTGACTTAAATATAACAGATTCTTCTTTATTTATTTCTTTTTACCCGAATGCGAAAGAAAAGCAATGTATTTCGAGAGTATGATGATGTTTGTAGGTATGTAAATTTCTTTGCCACTTGCTACAGCCCAAAGGATTGGATTCAACATTGGTTTAGTGACTTGTTCATATGGGACTAAAACAGTGCCGAACAGTTTTTTTTTAAAGCGGTTTTGATGGGAGAAATTTTGATCTCTTAGGCTACCTTGTATTGATCCTAAGTGATCGAAATTGATTTAAGGACACAGGGGCACAGTCGGAACCTGGATGGATCACCGCTAGTGACAACATTTCTTGAGAACTTCTATACTTCAAAGAGTATCTAAGTTATACTGTGATCTCGGGTATTTTCATAAGATGATGTATAGCAGCGTAGTGGAATTTGCTCTAGGCTTCACAAGAAGAGATCTCAGCTCAGAAGTGGAGCATCAGCGCGTGGTAGCCAATGTGGCTTTTATCAACTTCAGAATATTAATAAGGAATTTCTTAGTACCAGTCCTTATAGCAAGCTTGTTTGGGGGAATTAATAAAATGTGCAAAAAATCTATAAATAATACAATCTTCAAAAACCTCGGTTTCAAATATTTCGATAAAAGTTTATTTCTAAGCCAACGCGAATCTTCCACAACCTCTCTCTTCGGCGTCGTGCCGGTAACTGCAGTAAAGTCTTTACACACACAAGCATGGCGTTGGCGTCGATTTGTACACATCTGTATTCTGAATGTTGCTTACTTTAACGGTCTCAAGGGCTCAGAATTTGGTAGTATTTAGGAAGATCATTTGATAATATTGGAAAGGTTAATGCTCTTTAACAATCAATTAGGTACAGGCTCAGTAAATTTAAATTTTTGTTTTGTTAAACAGCAGTCGTTTATCAAATCAAACCCTAACTTATTGCGATTAAAGAAGATGGTGTTGATGTCTATGTAGTTATAGAGATCAGCTAATCTATTAGAAATAAATTGTGAAACACTGTCAAAACAAAAAACGTCCTTTTTAAGGAGACTTTACTAAAAGTATACGGAAATTTAAGGTCAGGAATATTTGATGTGGAGAACAAACAAATCAACTAAACTAGAAAAGATAAAATATTTGGCAAAACCACGTCTGCCCGGTTTTCTAGTAAAATTTATATTATAGAAGATGTAATAACCAACAAGGTAGTTTAGTATAAAACCGATAGATGTCCTTTCAAAGATTACTGAAACGTACGCTGTGAACAGTATTAGTAAATCGTAATTAAAATTTATTGTTTTGAATTTGCTCTGAAGAGTAAAGAAGTTTCATTCTATCCATGCTTCATGAAATTAAAACTTTCGCTTTTTCGTTTCATCGAGTTTAAAATAAAACAATCCTAAAGAAAATTTCACTTCAAAAACATGACCGTGGTATTTTAAAAAAACGTGTTTTTAGGCTACTGGAAAAAAAGCCTAACATGGAAAATGGAAAATCATTTCCGTGTCCGTTTCCGAGATACAATAGAACAAAAGACTGCTTCTGTACAGTTGACGTATGTTTAAAAACGAGGAATGATTGAATAGTTCGCAACTATTTACATACGAGTGGAATTGATTGTAAAGACTGAAACTGTTATGTAGCAGTGACTGTTATTTTTTCGACACTGCATACCTCGATATCAATGAGAGTCAATATCGTTGTGAGAATGGAATGCTTTTCAACACGGTCTTATTGGCTTGGTATGCAATTATGTACCTATGTGCGAGTTATCTCTCTTTGTAACAGAAAAACTTTCAAATTGATTTGAGTCATAAAATTAAGCTTTTAGTGTTTCATTTTTACGTAATATTTGTATTTATCAAATCTTAAACAAATACGTGCATGCATAAAGTCATTTTAAGTAAAGTCTATTAGATTAATAAGAGTTCTTCTTATAAATAACTTGAAAGTTACGCTTTGATGCTGCAGATACTTAAAACCAGACTTTAATTATTATTATGAAAAACTTATTACTAACTAAAATTCCTACAAGTTGCGTGTCAGGCAAAATTCATTTTGTAATAGTAGTTGCTTGTATAGTAGAAGAGTAATGTTTTGACGTCTTTAATATTGCTACCATACGGGGGCAATACTGAAAACCTAATGATAATAAAACCCGGGGGATAAAGTTTGGAGTTGTAGTTTTGATTCTATCGTCTACATCCAAAATTAAATTATACATAGGTATGTACTTGTTTTAACAAACGTATTCATGTACAATACAGCCCTTCTCAAGACACTACTATACTCATTTTTATCGAGCGCATACCTATAATGTATGTTTCTATGATATTTTCTACAGCCCAAACAGCTTGAGAAGACCTAACATTTCAGTCATACACATACACAAAAAAAATACTTTGCGTCAACACTTTAACCCTACAAATTAACATTTATTGCAGGTACCCACATTATCCGGTATTATGAACTTAATGCTTTTCGAAATCAAAAATATTATCGGACGCGAGGCCGCGCAACCGATTTTTGCTAATTGAATAATATGATTATTAAACTCATCCATCGAAATGAAGGACTGTGTTTCATTTCATTCGGTCTTCATTAATTATGACGAATTGAATTATCAAAATACGCGATACTTCCTGGTTAATTTGAAATGAAAATATTATAATCATACATTCGATCCAATAAATTTAAAGTTGTTCCTAATTAATGATGATTATGTTGTTTGTAAATTATTTAAATTGGAATTGTTTATGTGGACTACCCTCGAAAGTTTAATTATTATTAAAGCTGTTCCGGACTTATTTTTAAAACTATGGAACGCATCGAAAAGCTTTAAATTGACGCACATTTTTTTTGTCTAGTTGACGATTATCATCAAGAGAGAATTTATAACTGACTCATTACTACTGCAATCTTGAAATCTAAATAATAAGTTATCTTTAATCTTAGTATTATTAAACGTTGGTCTGATATTATTGTATACTGGATATACCTAATACAATCACTGAATAATGTTGAAATCGAAATATGACAGTCTCAGTTTTGTGAGGACTATGAAGACCGAAAAATTTTCACATTCTCTTTCTAATAATTTCATTTAATTTTTGTAGATAAAAACAAATATCAATGCTTATTTAGTTGCATGATCGTGTGTTGGATCCACGATGTGTCGCGCCTCTTTTTAAAGCTAAAGATACCGAAATAACTTTCGCAAATACTAAATTAAATGTCGTAAATATTTTAAGAGCAATGAAATACATCCCAAAAACAACCTTCTTCAACGAGCGCTTGCTCGTTACTGAACACCGACGGTATCTGTTCCTCGTATTTGGTTATAATTTGTCTGTGTTCATTAGCCGTTTACTTCTTTACAAAAATGTTCAATATTTCCTTTAATTTCAAGTGGCGCCTTCTTTTTCTTTCTTACATCATCATTGTGTGATGATTTTAAAGTAGTTGTAGTATTTTCTGTTTAGCAAGTATTCTGACTATTTTATGGTGAAAAAATTATGTTATCAATTATGCTTAACGTATTAGAATTCAGAAAACTAACAAACACTTAATGAGCCTAAGCATAGTTGGTTCGTTAATAAAAATGCGAGGGTTCTACGAGTATCTCCCACTTCTGAGCTCCTTCATGGGACTAGCTCAAAAGTGTCTGTATATGAATAAATGAAGGGTTCGACTATCGGTACATTTTTGTAAATAATGCAGGCAAGTACGAATTTCAAATTTCACTTGGTTAAAGATTACATAGAAACAATTAGCTGGACATCTAAAAGTAGATGAAAATAACGTTTCATAAATCATACTACATTTTGGTTGCAATAATTTTCAACTTTATTAAATTTATATTTTTTTTTATTCAGAACCAGCAATCTTTATATACGAATGATCGGTGTTAGGCACGGAAATATTCCTAGAGACGTCTCTTTCCAACGAGCGCATGCTCGTTACTGACGAAGTGGTAACTCTTTACCCGTTTTGTTGAACCAGTATCGGCCCATTAGCTCAGTTGGTTAGAGCATCGTGCTAATAACGCGAAGGTCGCGGGTTCGATCCCCACATGGGCCATACAACTCGGGATCAATATTTTTTTTTTATATTATACTAAATGATCCCAACTTAGCAGGCTGTTTTTTGATAAAAATGAAGTGTCTTTCAAGTTGGACCTTTTCAGCCAACTTACTAACTGTATCCACTTTAGTGATATTTTATATTACAATAACCTCTTTACCAACCAGAGTCTACTTAATTACTTTTCCGACATAGTAATCGAAATTTCATCTTGACATGGGCGTGGATTTCAGGTGGATTAGAAACTTTAATTTGCCAGTCAGCCCAGTGCAGTACCTAGTCCGTTGAAACTTCGCTATTCATCCATAGACAGAGAGGACATTTCACATCCTATATCAACGTTGCTGTTATTTCAATGATATCTGCATATCGAAATTAATCAAACCTCTGGCTATAATTGAACACAGTTCATTGACCCACTGAGACTAAAACGTAATCAACTATGTGTTTGACTTTGTGAAGCTTCGTCGTAGCGACAATAATCAAAGTGTGTATGTCAAATCTAACGTTCTCACAAGTTTATATTTGCTTCGACGCTACGTTGTCCAGTTTTTACAAGTCTTATATTTAGTTTCTATTAAAAAAATATAAAACGAACTACATAATAGTATATTAGACTTTAATGTGTCACGTTGAATTTTTTGCATTAAATTTGAAAATGAACAGTTTTAAAACAAAAGTCAATTGATTTGACTTTCTGAACTGTCAGTTCTTACCTTATTTTACCAAATATAAAACTTTTAATTTCAATTACCAAATACACAAAATAAAATAAATGAGTACTTATTCTATCTACTTTGTATCAGATAAAGATCCTGTATTAATTCTTAATGCATCGATAAACAATACTTTCAAATCATCGGCTTTATTGAGACGCCTCAAATTTCAGAGCGACTTTATACGCTCAAAATCGCTGCGTCATTTTATTGCGTCGCCGTCGTACGTGTAAATACGAGTACAAACTGTTAAACAAGTACCTCATGCTTCGGGCTTTCCAAACTGGATGTTTGGTTAATGCTGTACAAGCGTTATAGGCTTTACAAACTAGATGGTTTGAAATCAATGCGTCATTTCATGTCGTACGTGTGTACAGACGTAATGTAGTACACGATCAGTGTTGACAGACACCCCGATTTTGGAGGGTCGTCCCTATTTGGTAATGAAAAATTAAATGATCCGCTTTTTGGGGATTATAAAATTACTACTGACTTTTTTTACTGTATCTTAAAATAATGACTAAATTGAAGCACCCAACGATTGGGTAAATCTGACTTAAAGCATCATATTATTTATAAAATCAAATACAAAAACTCTGTGTGCTCAAAACTTTAAGTCCGGGTGGAAAATAAAAAAAAAACTGGCAACGCTGTACACGATACATCATACCCGGACTTTACAAGCTTTTGTGTTGATTTTAACAGAAATATTATAGTTTAAGAAGTACTTCAAAGTAGTCAATCGTTTGTAATATTTCTCCAAAGAACAGTATAACCTTTTCTTTTAAAGCTCAAAGATTATGGAGCCTAATAAGCATCTTGTTTCGAACTGATTAACAGACTAGGTACAGCCTAAATCAATGGACCTGGGGGCAAAGATTATTTATTTATGTTCTATCTTGAATAGACCTAACACCTAATGGACGTCGCAATATTATACAAATGTTAATTTTTATATAATTACTTTAATTATTATTAAATGTTACGTTTTGAAACATATACAATAAATAAATGTTACATTTAAATCGTTTACCACAAAATATCGTTTAAAATCAAGTCCCTTGTTAACAGGTATCTGAATTTATAATAAACATATTTTTTATTTGCGTGCACAATAAAGCATACCCTTTAGTATTGTGCACACTAGAGTAAAATACAGAAAATATCTATTTCAATTAGTTGCTAGTTGTCTACAATAATAAAACTACTCTATGTCACATAGACATAAGGGACATTTTAAAACGCAGTATCACCTGAAAGCCAGAAGCGTGATCGTTTGAACACCCAATAAAGCTTGTCGGTGCAATCCAGTTCAATAAAGTTTTTAGATATTTATTGCCTATCAACTACTTCATAATATGAAATGATATAATTGTAATAAAATATTTAATCTATTGGCGGAAAAGCTGCAAGATGTATTGTTCTCAATGACTTCCATAATATGAAATACACAGATAACATGGCCACAAAGCAATTTTCTAAGCTCGTTGAATGATACTTCTGAGAAATTATAAAACCTGTTGGAAGATAAGCCGGCGCTCTTTTCCTAGCAACATATTTTGTATCAAGGGGTTTAGTTATTAATATGCCTATTTCTATCAATATAATAAGCGATTTCACTTACGTTACACTTTATTTAGGTATGTGACGTCACTAGTCATTTCAATTTTATATGTATAGGGCAAGTTGTGTCGAACTACCGTACAATGAATCTTTATTTCGTTCCAAGCGCGGCAGAAATTTGAACGTTGAATTTAAATTTCTGTTTTGGACATGGAGTGTCTATCCTTTGTCTATATGTGGAACTCACGACAATTCTTATGTGATACTGAAACTATATAGTGTTATTTATTATAATCTGGAAGATCAGTTGGTTGATAGACAAGTGTACCTACGTAAACACAGAAAGGAAATGCGAGTTAAAATTTTGAAATACATTAGCTGGATACCTTTTAAAATCGAGAAATTAGTACAAGAAGCTGTTTTTGTAAAAAAAGAATAACCTTGTCCATGTTTCTGAGACGGCGATGCGAAGACTATAAATTAAGCTTCTTGCTACGGCACACTGCTACGCACGATAACGATGGCGCTACGCTTGTCTACGTCAGTGCTACGCTTTTCTACTTGTCGTAGTCACTGGCTAATTGTAATGAAATACCTTGAAATGTTTATAATTTACTCTTAGTGGATTATCTTGTAAATAAAACTCAAAAATATTGCAATATTCTCCGACCGATGTTAGCTCTCAATATGCACGAATATTTACCATAGGTATTACCATATTGACAATATTCTTACCCTATTTTGCTGTAGTCAAACATCATGTTTGTCTACCGATCTGTTTATTCAGAGCTTCGCTCAAAGACTATTTGTACTAGTAAGCTACAAACAAATTGGCGACCACGTTCATGAAAATGACAAATCCGGAAAATAAAATCTGTAACGCGAGGACCGTCGATTGATCCCATAATAGGTACTTATAAAGTAATTAGTTAAGTATAAATGTTTTTGGGTGTAAACATTACCGAATCCAGACAAATTACATTTAACAAATTAGAAGCTACACAGTGATTGCCACGAGACTTTCCTGACTAGATATTAAATTTTATAAAAGAATTTGTACAAAATAATGCAGCCCTGCAGTGTCGTCCGCGCCAGTCAAAGGGATACTTAAAGGTAGATTCTATGCAACTAAAGAAGGAAAGCCTTAAAAGGTATGCCTTTGTGATACGACGGTCCTACTTTGTATTATATTTGTGTGTAATAATCCCTAAGAAGTATTCTTATTCCATTCGTTTTTTAATTAAGCGTTGCAACTTTCTCTACTAAATTAACCTCACCTAATGTCAGTTTATTATTTTAACCTGACTCAACTTTCACAGTGGCCTGGAGTCAATCGTAGTGGCAATGAATATTAAATAAAATAATTTTTAATTAATTCAAATAGTAATTTTGTTTACATTAGTTTGTTATAAAGGAGTATACGGATAGAAAGGATTTCTTTATATACTTCCTTATTTATACACTTAGGCTAGCTACGTTTTATGAATTTCTGTACAACCTTTCGGAGTACTTCAACGGGCATTAAGGCACCAAATACGACGTGCATTAGGGAATTGATTCGCCTCGTACGACTGCGATGTTACGTCACTTTCATGTCTACGTTGCTCTCGAAGAGCACATTTTAAATTTTAAATTCCGTGTTGAGAATTTAAATAATAAATTAATCAAAACCATCATGCAAGCTTTTATTTATCCTCTGCTTATTGAACAGGCCCTCAGTCTGTCGCCCTAGTAGATGGCACATAATACATCTGCCGGTACGTAATCTCGGCTCGATAACTTGCCTGTCGCAGCAGCAATCAGTTCTACGATATAATGAGTCTCTACCACTCCGCTTGGACATTCTCTAAGAATGACATTTGAGGTCAAAGATATTATACACCCCACACTGCTGTGAATGTTATTTATATTTAACTAGAAGTCGCCGGCGGCTCCGCCCGCGTAATTTTCCCGTTTCTGGAATATTCTATTTTGCTGCTCTTCTCCTATTCATCATAGCATGATGTTATATAACCTATAAGTTTCCTTGATAAATGGAGTTTCTAACACTAAAAGATTTTTTTAAATCGGTCCAGTAGTTCCTGAGATTAGCGCGTTCAAGCAAACAAACAAACAAACTCTTCAGCGTTATATATTAGTATAGATATAGATTATTTTAGGGTCTTCACGTGGGAGGTTATAATAAAGTCTAAAGTCAAAGCGATTACTTATCTCAAATACAGAAATGTTAAACTTCATCGAGTTGTCTTTGCGTTATTTGATCAGATTTCTTGACAATTGCGAACTTACTCGTACGTCACAGAGTTCTTTAAACTTTCTCAATCCTTTTTACGTCTACGGTAGCAAAGGGGCCCGACAATGTTGTATTCCAAGAAGTGTCTTGCAGTAGCAGAGTTGTACACCACGAGATTTTGAATAGAAAAGTTTGTGTATTTGTAAGTCGTTTCTACTTTACTTAAGTACTCCTGCAGAATAAAGTACATGACATTTGACTTGAAACTTTGAATATTTGTCTAATTATGTATGCCAAAAAATAAATTAACTGTTTTTTTTTTATGAATATCGGAAGACTTTATCCAAAAGATACATTAATTGATTATATATTCAGAGGTTAAATTCCTTTAAAACAGATATTTTTCGAGCATGTATTTTTATAGTCGAAGGAATCCACTTTGCCACGTGGATCAAATCATACAGCTAACATCTCATTGAAATATCGATTTGTACAGCCCTCGATACCTACTTACTAATCTTTATCGATTACTCCCAGCCCTTCTTTCGCGGTCGCTTAAATATATAAGGACGTAATATCATAGCCAATGCACGCAAAATTGAAACTAAAGGTAGTGGAGTAAAATTGAATTGGATGTGAGGTTTTACCTCAATTTTATTCCGAGAATTGTTCGTGTCGTAGTGCATTATTTTATTGACTTAAGTACAAAATTGTTATTTGTTGAGCTGATTTGATGGCCATTTTGGGTTTGCATTATTTCCATGAAGTGCAATTCGATATGACATCCATGTTTAAAGTTATAAAAATATTAATGTCATTTTCTTTTTTGTTCTGATGGATAGTCGCTGTTGGCCCTATTTGCCTTCAGAGCTGACGCAGACGGAGACACTATTTTGTAGCACCTGCAATTAATTATGTATCTAATGATACAAGTGACGTAATTGTATCCATTTAATTTTAAAAATTACGGATCTTTCAGATTAATCGTTCATAAGAAAGATAAACAACTTCATTACCTGATTTATTTCAAACAAAACAAAACGGAATCTCGGAAATATAAATTTAATGTATAATCTATGTCAATTAGTCTTAAATCGATTGTTTTCGAGAGCATCTTAAACCTTTTATCGAGCCATGTGCACCACCTAAACCCTTAATTATCCCTGCTATCGGCTCTTTGATTTATCGGAAGTACCTGTAACGCTTTCAGACGACTAATTAGTCGAGATAATTCGGTCGTCCTGTTACGTCGACAGTTCTCATCATTGTGAATTCAATCACGAAGAGGAGTAACGAATAGGTACATCTCTCAATGTAATTTTAACTTGCATATCTATTTGTAAGGTACTATGATATGACGATACCTATCTAGTAAAGACTATAAATTATATTGTGTCTCAGCTTGGTATGTCGATCGTAACTCCGATGAAGTCAATCATTGTATGGTTCCGAATGCCGATATCTGTCGCTGATATCTATCGTTTTCTGCGATAGATGGAATCGCACTTTGAGAAATAGGATGTAAAAATGTGACGGTATTAGATTTAAGCATGCAGCATATACGAATGGAATTTTACAACTGTCTTTTTTTTAAGTTTAACTTGATACTTTTACTTTACGTTTTACACTTACAGTTACACTGTGGTAATAATATCGAGAAAGTTTTATACATTGATATGAACTTCACGAAAAAAATATTTTAGAAACCTATCGCCAACTACTTTTACCAAAAGAAAAGATCACTTCCATGATTTCAGGAATAATGATTTGGAAATGATTAAGTATTACAAAGTAAACCTAAATTATATCATAAGTAGAATTCAAAATGTAACTCAACCTTATTTCGAAAATTAGGAGTCGTTATGTCGCAATAGAATACATTAATTCAAGAACATAATCGTAACTTGCTCAAAAGCCGCTTACGTGGAATAGATGATCATAGTTTGGGAAACAGCGCAGAAAGGTGAGCCTCCCACCGGCCCTTACCCCCCTGTGGAGGCGATGCAACAGCGTCATTTTTCGACCCCCCAAATGGGCGGGGCTTAGCTTCAAGAGGGGGAAGCTTTTCACTGTAATAGCCCCGTCTTTTTCTAACTCAATACATGGTATCTCCTCAACTCTTCATGCTCTAGGCTCTTTTGAGATTTTGTATATTGATTGCAATCATTTCCACCTTTTATTAATATCGTAATATTAAACGCTCTCATAAATATTACAAGTGCAGTGAGGCGTACAGCTTCGGGAGTTTTGTTTTGTACCTGAAAAGTGTTAAAATTAATATGACTTATTTCAAATAAGTTTAAAGAATTATTAAAAAAAATGAAACCAACTTCAAAAAAGGTGACTGAAAATTATAAAAACAGATTACTGATATACAACTTCTTTTTGGAAGTTGGTTTTTCTTTGTTAATAATTATTTTACTTCATACCTTTTAGTTTTAACTTAAAACAATAATAAAATAATAAATAAAAAGGAGGTTTTCTCAATTCCTCCGTATTATATCCTTTGTTTTTTGAAGTCAGTTAAAAATAGCAAGTTTAAGTATTTTTGAAAACTCTATCACTTATAGCTTGAATATTACATACATACATTTCTTCTCATTCACGCGATTACTTAGTTATGTGGTAACAAAGGTAATATGAGCTATAGGTGCGAGCTCTGACTGCCGGGAATAAAAACAAAAGTCAGTATTCATCGGCCTACGGATGCATAAAGCACTGCCATGAGACCCGTGAGCAAACAGACAGTGTTTAACACCCTCCGGCAAATACATACCAATATTGCATCATGCCAGTGACATACCGTTCGGAGCACCGTTGCAACCGCAATTACAGAGCATTTCGTCAAAGGTTGTGTGTAATACCAAGAATACAGCGGCTAGTTCTCTTCAGCCGGATAGTCGACTCTATGTTGAAATATGTGCAACCGCTAAAGGACAACAAGACAAAGATTCAAACTTAAATTAAGACGAAGAAGTGTCTGTTAAAGAAATTAGTTTGTAACTCAAAGCAAGTACTCTAGCAAATCCGACGCTTCTGTGGATTCAGTCACTAACTACACGCAGTAATATCCATAATCCATACGTAAGATAATAATATTAAATTATCTGGTATAAGAAATGATTTAACAGTATACCTTCTTATATTAAACCGAAAAGTTTTCTTCAACATTTCAAGACGTTTACTTGCCGCTACGGTTGAAAATACGAGTACAATGTGTTCCCCAAGGCTTTGAATGAACTTGACTAGCGTCTGATGAAAGGGATGCAACCCGTCTCGTAAAATACGCTGTAATGGCCCAGAGACGTGCCCTAAATTCGTCCTGTCAAGGTCACATCGGTTACCCACATACAGTTGAGGTAGGTTTAGTGCGAAGGGTAACGTTTTCCCTTCTAAAAGGGGTGTCTTACTGACGCAATCGGCTTTGCAAGTTTGGTGTAAATTGTATGGAAATAAGTCTGTAACGTGACAATTTATAGAGAGGCAAGTCTTTTTTTATTATTTTTGTTTGATACTCTCATCGTCGCTTTTTAAGAGTATTTGAAAAGATGTGCGGGGAATGTGTTGAAAAGATGTAAGCATGTTAATTTGGTTATGAACTCTGTATGTAACAGATACATTCATTGCTCTGTGTTATGAACAATAGTTACCTATACTTGAAGGGTAGTTCACAAGGCCCACAAGTAGTGCTCAATTGAGTAATCCCCATAAATACCATGAATGCGAAAGTAACTTTGTCTTTGTGTCTGTTACCTTTTCACACAAACCCTACTATCTCTAGTCATTCATACATTATTGATAAAGATAGATTTTATTTAAAATATAGTCAAACTTGGAACTTTAGATAGTTAGACTTAGAAGCTCTAGTACATTTTAATAATGTGCGGAGATCAGAAGGTAAGGTTAAAACTTTAATTAAATATTTCACAAAGGTATTGGTATAATAAGGGCTGTGAAACCCTTAAAACGTCCCAGACACTGACGGGCGACGCGACGACGGTTCATTAAATAGAACTCTATGATCTCCGATGCAGCAGCATCGATTTACGAGTAAATTATGAATAAGTATGAAAACAAAAGAAGTAAAATAAACACATTCTGTACCTACCTCGTTTTTTTCGTCGTGATTTAAAAGGTAAACAATCTTGGCGCAACTTTTATTTATTTCATTAATTTAAAAGAAAAATTAGAAGTAAGATACAGAAATTTATTTTAACATTAAATTATTGTTTATCCTTTAGTTTTTTTTAATTTGTGTCTGTTTTATTTTTAAATCGATAATTACATTAAAAAAGACACTGTAAGATTGTTTACCTTTTATATCACGACGAAAAAAACGAGGTATACATAGGCTACCTTCCATAGACAATTACCCACTTAAGCAGAGTATAATCCGTTTGCATTAGTCTATACTTATCGTTTTTATAAAATTACAGGCCAGAAATTTTATTTACAATTGTAAAACGTAGTTAGGAAATTGTTCCAATTGCTTTTCTATTGAACTACAGTCTACGGGTTATTTATGTCTCTTTAGCAATACGTAGTACAAACACCGTAATGAACCTCTTGGAAATCAGACATCAAAGGCGGTATACCTAGATAGGACGTAACAGTAATAAATGAAATATCATTGCAGTGGGAGGCGTGTGGCGTCCGACAGGAGGGCAATCAAAACGTATTACTTACATGAATAACTAGAAATTGAAAGATCTTACATTGATAAATTACTTACGAGGACTTTAATGTAATTTATTTTATTTTGTAATGTTAAGCGATTGTATTGTTACAGGTTTGACTTTCACAAAGCTATTATTTCCTAAGAGTTTAAAAAAAATGGATTTTAATTAATTACTTAATTGGAATCTTTAAACGAGATTCGAGAACGAGAGAAACTATTCAAATGCAAACTACAAGTATCTTACTGTATCTGTGTGCCAAGTTTCAGCTTAATCCGTTCTACAGTCAGAACGTGCAGTTACAAACATCCAAATATCCAAATTCTTTACAAACTTTCAGTAATATTAGTAGGATTTAGTCGTCATAACAGGCACAAACAATATTGGAGAGCGCGGCTGGAATAATTCGAGCATGGCAGGCTTCAAGCTTTGTCCCTGCGTCGGCAAAGTCCGGCGGCAACGAGGGTGCCTTTTGTAGTGGTCATGTTTGTAGTACAACGACATTTGATGTTTCTCCCCAACCCCATATAGATTCTAATACAACGGTTATACCTACTTCGATGTTCGACATTTAATTTTCATTGTGCAAAAATGTTGTGTGCGTTAAATAACATTTAAATTATAACAGTAATAGTAATTAGACGTAAGTTAATATTATTATGTTGTTAATGATAAGTAATATCACTGAATAGTAGAGTTTTTAGGTAGTAAGCAATAGAAATCTAATGTCATGAACAACGTTTCGCAATAAACCTGGCACATTTTAGATCTTAGCCATCACTATTAAAAAATCTGTTTTAATACCAAAAACGAATACCACTGGTATTTACTAGAATGACTGAATAAGACGCTATTATTTTTTTTAATGAGGTTTTATTATAAGCTTCTTTACATTTCCTTGAATCTGCTGATAAGTATTTTTTTTTTGTCTAATAAGACAGAATATATTTACAGTTTTTCATGCCGTCTAGGTATTCGAAAGAGACTACTGCCTTTATAAGTGTACACAAAGCTGGTGTTTTCTACTACAATTTAATATGAATGTTTTAGCGGGAAATAATGAGTGAGTTTTTTTTACTCCACTTTTTAATTAAGCACCGTAATTATTTTTGACGCGGACTTTTTGAATTTGGTACATCTTGGTGTTCAGAGGCAAGAAATCGAACGCAAATAAAAGACTGGCTGGTACGACGGGCTAATACTCGCGCCGCCCGCCCGGCTGATAAAAAAAAGAAATCAAATTACAAATGTGCGACTACAGTCCGCGTATCCGTTAATTTTCACGGATTGTTAGTTACCTAATTCATGACTTTGTAAAAAAATGAGTTCTTTATGTGACAGCGAAAGTAGGTAGGTAGGTACGCGAGAAATATAATAGAAAGATACCTAATAATAATCTATTTTATTATTTCCAAAATCCCGGGTGAAATAAATTATATCTTGAAAGCCTATGCAAATTTTATTGAATAGAGAAATGCAAGAGATGCCAACTATTTTACAGAATCTGTGTTTTTGGCCTACTTCCAGAAGTTAGCATAGCAATTTAATTATTAGATACCTTAGAGTAATTTATATTATATTATTACTCTATGTTAGATACCTACTCTATGTTTTATTCTCAGACCAATAATTTATTATCAGTATAAGTTATTAGTAAGTATAGTATTTAGGTACTGTACAATAGTTATTGTACAACGTACTACATACAACAAATATTTTTAAGCGTTTTAAACATTATTTACTCTCTTTTGTAAACTTCGGTTTTTGTCATGTTGCTTTAGACGTAGGGACCGTCGAATATAATTTTATTATAGTCTCCAGCTTCGGATCAAAAATGCGTAGGCCAAAATAATATAACGTAAATACCAAATGATAACGTTTTCTAGGACATTGATCGGCAGGTCATGCCTTGTGACGTATGTCAGATCGTAGAAAAAATAAAAAAATATATGTACCTACCTCGCTTTATTGTTCTGAAGACTGAGTATATACGTATACTTTTTCGTTGTCTTATTAATATAATAAAAACTAAGGCGCCTTTTATTTTCTCAAATTGGGCGATGAAAAGTAAAGTGTATCACTCGGACTCAAAACATAATTTTTGGCTCGGGCGACGTGCTTTGAATCCCTCGCTAACTTCAGGATTCTACTAAAGAATCCCTTACTTCGCTCTGGATTCTAAAAAGCGCCTTCGCCGTAGAATATTATTTCGCTCCTATTTATGATACAATCTACTATTTTTTTTCCTAAAAAATCTTGTTTTCACGGATACTGCCTTATTCGCGTGGAAGAGCCATTGTCATTTGTCATGTGATCACAGTCAAATAGACTTTGATAGTTGACAGTAAAATGACGCATGTCAATGTCATGTCATCTTGTCAGTGTCATATCGCATGCATGATGTTGATTTTAATGATTTTGGATCGCAGAATCGGAGTTTCAGATTGATTGTTATTGCTATAAAATATATCCAGTGTAAATATGATAATAAATGTTAAATTAAATGAATATTGATGTGTTTAGATTGAAATTTTAAAAAGATACTTAATAGGATATAAAAATGCTTTCGATCAAGAGATTGCCGACTCTTTCGGCGTCCAAAATTCATTCGAAGCTTCGTTCAGACTTGAATAACCTTTCGCTGGATACAAAAGTATGTAAACAGTATCATGCAACATTGTTCAATATGTGTAGAACAGCGACAGCACTGCACAACATCGCAAGAAATTCCAGAAATCCAGTAAGTTGAGATTATAATATAATTTCTATTATAAACGGTCGATTCATCTAAGTGTAATTCTCTGCTATTGCACAACATTTCTCCTACGGTTTCATAACGTAGGAAAACAATTATTTAATAAATGTTCTCCTTAAAACAATCATTCTTTCTGATAGACAAACCTATCTCATCTGAGATATGGATGTAATTTTTTTTAAAGGATCATTTCCTAAATCAAATGGAAAGCAATTCTAATCTAAAGTAATGCGTATAGTAGAAATATTTATTACTTGCTTTGCTGATGGAAAACTTCATTAAGAAAGCCTTCACATCTGCTAGCATTCCATAGAGTTCTCTTGATTGCATAAATACTTATAAAGTTGTTAAAACAAGCATTACAGTGTACCTAACTTATTTATGACTAATTGGGATTGGGACATTTTGATACTACAGGTCAGTTTTTGATCTGTAGTTAAGGCTATCAATGGTTAAAAATATTAATTAATAATTCAATATTAGCCCCTAAATTGTTCGTTATAGGTAACTATGTATAAAAAAACTGACTCTAAGTGAGTAACATGTATTTAAACATTATACAGATATACAAACAAATTATTGATAATCTTTTCTTGTTTACAGGAATTACGTCATTTCAATGCAGAATACAAAGCTGCAATTGCACTGTTAAAGAGATCAAATATATCAGGCATCACATCAGTTCTTAGCAACAGTAGTCAAATTAGAAACATACATACAACATCAGCAAATTCTAACAAAAATGACGACAAAGACAAAGTAAGTTAAGATAAATATATTATCTTATTATAATATTGTATTATTTTAGCTTGTCTTAGAAATGGATTAATGCCATCAATGCCAAGTTAAGGGATAAAATATCTTTTTTATATTAGTTTAATTCTTTATTTGCATATTTCAGAAGAAAGACAAGAAGGATGAAGATGCCAACATACCCTCGTTGCTTATGAAGGCTGCCTTTTGGATGTTCACAACTTGTGTTTTGGTTATCATGAGTTCACTTCTAGTCCCAACTGATAATACACAAAATGAGGTATGTATTTTAAATAATGTTTGCAAATTTGCAACAACAATAAATCTATTATTTATCTACATTATAATTTGTTTTTGTAAATAAAATTAAAATTCAGACTTGACTAAAGAATAAAGAGTGGTTAGTGGATGTGGAATTAATCGTATTGACTGAATGTTAAAATAAAAATGTGTTGTTTAAATTTTGGTGTACAGTTTTCTTCGTTTCCTTTTGAAAATTCTATTCATTCATTTCTTTTTCATTAACATTTTAATAATTTGTCTTGTCTTTTATTTTTATAATTACAAGACTGTTTGTTAAAGTATGTATTATAGGTAAATTGTAAAACTTTGCAATGCCAATATCCTTTAACCATATTTGATATCTTGAATAGATCATACATATATTTGACCTTTTCAATCAACTGACACAATTTTGATTGCCTTCAAGGCAATATGTGTCTGGATTCGCATTGTGCATATAAAGAGTTGAGAATGATACGGAATTGGTATCAATCAAAAGTACAATAGCCGCAGTCATTTGAAGACGATAAGTGAACAAATAGAATGTAGATATTTTGCTTGGCGCTTACTTTACTAATTTATATAGTCCATACTTTTGCAAATATTGCTGGCAGCTAAGCAAATAAATAAATTAATTAAATGATTATGTTTTGGCATCTGGATTTTATAGTTGCTCAGCTACAAGCTATTGCCAATGTTTTGTTGAATTATAGGATCCAAAATTTAACTATTCGATTACCTCTGTATAATTATGTATAAAATTATATGGATAAACTGAAGACCGGGCAGATATTGTTCAGTTATATATTTGGTCTCTTATAATTTGGCTGGTCTCTTGAAGTATCTCCATATCTGCACCCTCTGCCGGGTTCAACTGTGAACCTAAACCATACTCGGTCTCTCTAAATTACCTGAAAAAACTTTTATTGAAATTGGTCCGGCCTTTTAGGAGTTTGATTACTAACACACAAATTCTGTTTTTTATAAATTAAGATTAGTTTTAAGGGCCCTATGTCTTACGTACTGCATTGCAGTTAGTAAATTAAGTTTGAAAATTGTCGACTAATTAAAAGAACAGCACTTTTTTTTAGTTTTTAATTTTTTTTTGCAAATTGTTTTGTGGAGATGTAACCGTATTGTAGCGCTGCAACCCTCATCTAAAATTTGCTTAGTTTTTTTGTTTATTTTTTACTTTTTATAAATTAATGCTTGGTCACAATCCCATCTTTTAATAAGCGGCGACGCAGTATTCGTTATTATGTCTGTATAACCGCCAATGTAAAGCGAATTTTGGTATTGAAACATTAAGGTATCTAATATAATATATAATTATTATGTGGCTTACTAATAACAGCAAAGCGAAAGTGTTGTATTCTTAATAATTTGTCAAAATTACACAAAGTCTTGTATGTAATAACTTAATAAACAAATTTTAGGAAAATCTTGCGCGGTATTTTGCATACAATCACGAATTTGGCATTTTTTTCCGTTTAGAGTTCAAATTGAAGATTGTGCAGTTACATCATTGTATAGAATTGCAAAAAAGCTATATTCGTACAACTGGAAGGTTTACAAAATATTTTTTTAATATAAATTTTTAAATATTTTTTTAACTGTGAAAACTTTTTTTATTACATAAACCATCAACGTTAGTTCTATAAGAGCAATGGACCAGGAAACTAATTTAACTACTCTTACCCTATTTTCAGTTGATACGGTACGTGTCGTGGAACGAGTTTGTGTATTCGATGCTCTCGAAAGGCGAGGTAGAAGAGCTAATTGTGCGACCTGACCTTGAAGTTGTCACTATTATACTACACGAAGGCGCCGTTATTAAGGGCAAGAAGGTAGGTACTTAAACCTGTTTAAGGGAATAAGGGAAGGTCGGGACCCCTTGAACTGTTATTATTATTAGTATTGACCCAATTAATTTTTTATAATCTCAACTATTTCATTAAAACATCAGCTAATAGGCATGATGTATATACAATAATCTCGAGTACTAGTTATCATTCCGATTGTAATATATTTTGTGTCCATGTTTTAAAAAGTACTCTTTGAATATGGCCAGAAATGTACGAATGGTACCGACCTTCCTCCACTAAATAATACCTCAAAAAATGGATAAATATACTAAATCCAACAACAATTGGTATTTTGTACATTTTGAATGAGATCAATAGAAAAATTTCTATAGGGTTTTACATGTATGATTTCGTCCTATAGAAAACTGTTTTAGTCATTGAGGGTCTCATTCAAATGTCTTTTTAAACAGTATTTAAATTTAAATGGATCACTTATGGCAGCTGAATAATGTATAATATCAAGGGGTGATTTTTTTTCCTTCTCAATGCCATATCAACGGACATTACAGTACAGGGTTTATAAGTAGCGTGAAGTTTTGTTTGACCATTTTATAGTCGGTCATCGTTCAGTTAACTGTGTGGAGGCTTGTTATTAGACTATAGTGGGAAATAATGTATTGTGTTTAGTACATAATACTTAGATTGCTTAAAGTTGCCTCAAGTTGTCCTTAGGTACGTGATTCATGACATATTTTACCCAACGACGCTGACGCTTTTTAATTGAATTATTGCTTTTTTTTAACATTTAATATGTTAGTGGTTGACTAAGATCCTGTCTGATGGGAACTGGTGACGTAATATAGAGAGACTAACAGTAGTAAAACTCTGGTATGTACTTAGTTTCTGATAGATACGCTTGACACCTACAGATTTTTACGATTTTGTTCTAGAACACATTCGAAACCGAACCAAAATGTATAAGTGTACACAAATGTCTATGTGTGCGTTGTTCGAGCGCTGACTATGGAGTTTAACTATAACTAATCTCTCTATAATGTGGTGTTGACGTAGTCCTAGTTGGTAAAAAAGAAATTTAAGTTAGAATATAAAAGTAAAAGTTGAAAGTTTTGAAAGTTCTTTCTATTTTTCAGTCACCACACCGAGTATATCATATGAATGTTGGCGACATCCATCGCTTCGAAGAAAAGTTGAGAGACACTGAGAAAAATCTTGGAGTTAAAGAAGGTAACGTTCATAAGTGTTGACAATTTTCTAGTTACAAAATGTCAGAAGTGTGTGTGTTAACTAGGTACTTACATTTTTAATTCTAGGTGTTCGTGTTATCTACGATAGGAATGGTGGTGTAGCTAGTAAGGTGATCACGACCTTACTATTGGGCGCTGTTATACTGTCGTTCCTCTACTCAACCAAGTCTATGAAAATGAACATCAATCTAGGAGGATTTGTAAGTATTTTTTACACAAACATCCGTTTAATTCAGTGACAGCGAAAAGTGAATTATACAAAATTCTAAAAAAATTATTCATGTAGGTTTAAATGATACACTTTTGCACACAATTTTTTTTTAATCTATCCCTGTTTTGAAAAGATACTTTAATATGGAGGACAAGAAAGGGGAAAAAACTCCTTCGCACATCTTTTAAAAAAATAACAATACAATAATTTTGTTAACAAAACTGGATTGAGTATATTTTGCCTCCATACAGATATGAAGATAGCAATATTAACGATTTCAGAATCAACTTAGTCGTGCGAAGTTCACGTTGGTAGACTCAATGAGTGGTCAAGGCAAGGGAGTGAAGTTTGAAGATGTGGCAGGTCTTCGAGAGGCCAAGATAGAAGTTATGGAGTTTGTGGACTACTTGAAGCGACCAGAACACTACAAGAGTTTAGGGGCCAAGGTTTGTATCTATATATTAATACTATGTAACATGCAGTCGGAAATTTCTTTCCAGAAATATATTTAAATTTTTTTTTACATAACTTAATGTCTTATTGCCAATAATGTAATATCAAATCGTGCAACAAAAAATCCTAATCTTTCCTTTTCACTATTTTTTGTTACGCTTTAGAGGAATATAAAACTTCCTGTCTCTCAAATCTGAGTTGGAAATAAATATTATAAGTATTAATAGTAGTATAAAAGAAAATGTAATTTCATTTTTTTCAAAAGGAAAAGTAATTCACAGTACACTGTAGTAATTACTTATGTTACGTATTAAAAATTAATCTAATATCAGTATATCCAATTTCTATGTACAATGTACATTGTATGTACTGATTCGTAATTTCGCCAGTGTTAGTATCAGTCAGGATGGCCGAGCGGTCTAAGGCGCCAGACTCAAGGTATCCTTGCCTATGTAATAGGTCGAGCTGTTCTGGTCCTCTATGAGGGCGTGGGTTCGAATCCCACTTCTGACAAACTTTTTTTGCTTTTAAATTTTTATGTCGTGGCGGAATCTATGTTTTGTGTAAGTTTTAGGATTTGTTTTGATATAAATAACTAAATTTTAGTTTTCACAATTTATTTTTATTAGGTAATTTTATTTATCAGATTTATTACATTTTATTTCTAATGACAAATAAATTACGTTTAGTGAAATGAAATACATTTTCTCTTATTTTTTATTCATAAATAATTAGTTTTTAACTACTATAAATACACAATTTTGTCGAATAAACTAAATTATGTATTTATAATACTGTTTTCTTAACTTAAAATCTAATTAAAAGTAACTTAACTATAGAAAATTTCCTATACATATAATATATGACCGTATTTTTTTGCCACAATATTTATCATAAAGGCGCTTTATTATTGTGAGGAAAAAAGGAAAAAAAGGACAGTCAAGACTGATTTTTTTTCCAGGTTCCTAAAGGAGCTCTGTTGCTGGGCCCGCCTGGTTGTGGCAAGACATTGCTGGCGAAGGCAGTGGCCACTGAAGCCAACGTCCCCTTCCTCTCTATGAACGGGTCGGAGTTTATTGAAATGATTGGCGGACTGGGCGCTGCGAGAGTACGGTATGTAACACTTTCGGACAATACACTTCCAGAAAATACACTTCCGGACACCAAAATTGAGCCTTTCTATTTTTTTAAGTTTTACTTATGCCTTTAGGTTATTTAAAACCTTTAAGTTAACATTTTTTTAAGCATCTTAAAATAAAAGTAAATGTTGACTCGATTAAGATTATTATTGTTTCCTAATACTTACTAGTGTATAAGTCTAAAAAGAATGTTAGCCTAAACATAATGAGTAATGAAAATATTAAGGGTGACTCGAATCTCGTGTCCTACAATACGAGTATATTACTCAATTTGACAAAGAATATAATTACAAGTAACTTAGGTTTGTTATATTATATTACTTGTTGAGACAAAAATTTTTTTTATTTTTTTCAGTGATCTATTCAAAGAGGCGGCGTCTAGGGCACCATGTATCATCTACATAGACGAGATGGACGCAGTGGGTCGCGCGCGGTCGACAGGAGGCGCGTCTTTCGGTCCGGGAGGCGGAGAGAGCGAACAGACCCTGAACCAGTTGCTGGTGGAAATGGACGGCATGAAGAGCAGGGAGGGCGTCGTCGTGTTGGCATCCACTAACAGAGCCGATGTACTTGATAAGGTAAGCGTTGTCTTTAAATTTAAATAAAGTGCAATATTTAATAGCGTGAGGCTTATTGGCAAGTTGCGTGGGATGCGAGAAAAGTAGAGTCATATTTTTCGAACGTATGTTTTGACGAATGTGTGTAATGTCTTTCGGGCGTATATATGTGTGTGCATGCGTGGGTGTGCGAGTGCGTGTATATGTGTGTGTGAGTTTATGTATATATATGTCTATGTATGTATAAATATATAGCTCTTAGCACAGCATAGTGGCATACTGGCACATTCTAGAGCCTAAATAGCTGGACGGACATTAATTTTTCTAGAAATATCAACAATTGTTCGCAGTTGGGTTTTTACCCATCTGTGCAAGAGAGATAATGTTTTGTGTGCATGTATGTTAATATCTTTGACACTCTTTAGAGCCCAAACATCTTGACGGATTTCAACGTATGGGGTCTCATTGGATTCATCTCTATTGTGAGACATGGGCTATTCAATTCGTTAAAATTCCCGCCAATTTTGAGCAGATGGGTTTTTTGTTTGCTTTCAATGATAACTACCTATATTCCAGGCCTTACTTCGTCCGGGTCGCTTTGACAGACACATCTTAATAGATTTGCCGACGCTTCTAGAAAGGGAGGAGATTTTTGACAGACATTTGAAGAGCATCGTTCTGGAAGACTTGCCTACTTATTATGTAAAACGGTATGTGTTTAAATAATTAAGTATTGAAGTCGTTGGTGTATGACCAGCCTAAGATTAACTTATATACTAGCGGACCCGCCCTCGCTTTGCTTCGGTAAACGTAGCCTAAGTTACTCCTTACTAAGTCCCGTCAAAATCGGTTCAGCCGTTTCAACGATTATCTGACATCTGACAAAAATTAAAAAAATATTTTGGTTCGTGTGTACCGTGTATAAATGCATTTAGTAAAAAGCTGCCATTTTAATATTACAAACAGACACTTCAATTTTATTTACTTGTATAGATTAAGCGGATTTATGGCTCAATACGTTCAACCCTAGTGTTGCGCGAATAAGGTCCCATCCCTAGGAGGGATGCGGACTTTCAATCTTAATATATAAAAACACAGCATACATGTGTTTGTCACTTAACCCCTCCTAAACGGCTGGAGCGATTATAATAAAAAAAATATGAGGCATATTAGAGAGACCGAGTATGGTTTCGAGTCACAATTGGACTCGGTAGGTGGTGCTGATGTCAAGATACTTCAAGGGACCAGCCAAATTATTTGAGTTATTGAAACGTCATAGCAAAAGTTATCCGATATGATGAGCATTTACTAAAAGTAAATGTTAATTTAAAGTCGAAAGCACCTGACGTGGAAATATGTGGCAGGAATAAAGTCTACCCAATATAGTTCTTTATATAAAAATAAAATGGAAAGATTATATCAGTTTATACTTTCAGCTTAGCATATCTTACACCAGGATTCAGTGGTGCGGATATAGCAAATGTATGTAACGAGGCGGCTTTACACGCAGCAAGACATAAACAGAACATTGTACGAGCGGCCGACTTGGAGTATGCAGTGGAAAGGGTAGTGGGTAAGTTGACTAACACTTATTAACTTCATGGTTCATTCAGTAATGAGTACTGGAAAGAAATAGAATAGAATTTTTGTCGCTACTATCGGGGCTTCTGTTGATTGAACTAACAATTTCGTTATCACTATAATAGTCAGATTCAATTTTGATTCAATTATCGTAGTGACAAATATTTATTCTGCACATGTGACTTTTTTAACCGACTTCAAAAAAGTATGTCTCAATTTTACTGTAAATACGCTTTTTTCCGAAATGTGAGTCTTTTTTTTTACTCGACAACGGCGAAGTAAAATTTTGACCGGTATATATGTTCATCTGTTCCCTTGTAATTCCTAAACTACTGGTCATAATTTGATACGTGAGGTATCATTCGAAGCGTCTCGTTATTATAGTCTGCGTGTAACATTTCTAAGATTTTTTTACACATTTCTAGGTGGTACTGAGAAACGTAGTCACGCAATGTCACCAGCTGAGAAGAAAATAGTGGCGTACCACGAGTCGGGTCACGCGTTAGTCGGCTGGTTGTTAGAACATACAGATGCACTGCTCAAAGTAACAATAGTGCCCAGAACTAATAAGTCACTCGGGTTCGCCCAATATACCACCTCGGATCAGAAGCTCTATTCAAAAGAAGAGGTAAACGTGGCATTTTACTTTATTTATATTAAATTCTAGTGGACTCGCTCTCGCTTCGCTTCGGGAAACCTATGCCGGAACGAAAGTAATAAAAAGTAGCGCAAGTTATGCCTACCTAGTCCTTATTACATCAGCTACCTGCCAGTGAAAGTCCCGTCAAGATCAGAACAGCCGTTTCAGAGATTAGCCGGATCAAACAGACAGATAGACAAACAAAAAAATTTTATTTTGGTATGTGTACCGTATACATACGTATGCATTGCGTAAAGAGCGGTTATTTTATAAACGGTCACTTCAATTTTATTTAGTTGTATAGATATATAGTTTTGTCTCATTATTGGGGAATATCGTCTTGAGTTTGAAGCGAAGTGTGCTCGATTATTGGTAACCGTGGATCACAGATGCTGTGTTCCCTGAGATCCATGCTTACCTGTATTCGCGTTCACTATCATCTATGAATTAAATAAATATGCTTGAAATGAAGACAGAAGAATATAAAGAACTACTTTTATGGTTTGATGCTGTCTGAGGTGAGAAAATAACGTTATTTATCATGTCTTGTTTTGTTGATTGCAATTTTTTTTTCCAACTGGCATCGGTATTGTTTAATATATAAGGTATTGTTGAGTGCCAGTAATCGCTAACCATCAGGGTCTCTAGTCTGCCAATTACAAATGTTTCCATAGTCTGAAATAACTGTCAATTTCATTCATTTTTATATATTTGTTATTCTGTTAATTACATTATTTATAATCGAATGTGTTCTACAATGAAATTGTCATTCAATCGCTATTGTACACTTTGTTATTCTACATTTTAGGCTTGTTACAGTCGTCTCTATCTAGTACCCGAAATGGAACACTGGTCGTTATTTAGTGTCTATAACATTTATATTGAACTGTTAATAATATTGCAATTTCTATCCCCAGTTGTATGACCGCATGTGTATGGCGCTAGGCGGCAGGGCGGCGGAAGCTATCACCTTCAATTCTATTACGAGCGGCGCGCAGAATGATTTGGAGAAAGTCACTAAGATCGCATATGCACAGGTGAGTTATGAAATGATTACTGCATATTATGCACTGAACATCTAACGATCAAGTGAATTTTTACTTTTATCTCAAAAAAAAAAATCTTAAAAGTTTGGTTACTAAGTTATTCTATACAATTTTCTTGTATCTTTAGTAAATGCTTTTCATAATTATCGCATCATTGAACGTTCTATCGGGTTCAAATAAGGTTCTAAATACATCACATAAATTTTGTACTTCTATTAAAATTGGTCCACCTGTTTAGGAGTTGGATGACACACACGTACGCTAAGTTTTATTTACAAACATGAGCATTTAATATCAAAACATGCATTTTGTGTTTATGTTTATATTTTAGTTCTGTTTATGTTTGTTTTAGTAGTATGTAAAATAAAGCATATCATCTATCTATCTATGTTTCTAGGTGAGGGTGTTCGGTATGTCTCCAGCAGTGGGTTTGATGTCGTTCCCGGATGTAAAACAGCATGGAAAGAGTCCGTTCAGTAAGACTCTAAAGAACCTGATAGACTTGGAGGCTCGCAAGCTCATCGCAAACGCGTACTACAGAACTGAAAACTTGTTGAGGAAAAATCAGGACAAATTAAAGGCCGTAAGTTGCTCAATTAATGTTGTAGATATAATGTAAGTTGTTATTAAGAAATTGTAATTGTTTTCATGTTATCTTAAGTTTAACGATATTGAAATTTTATTATGAGTCTTAAATTTTTATCTGTCGTTATTCTTCTGTTTCTGAAAAAATAAAGTGGTCAAGAAGCCTAAACTTACACTTTGTTTTATATTAGGCTTACGTAATACGTATTCCATTTCATTCCATTTCGTGTTTTTTTTCTATTAATGATTACTTCATTTTAGGCTTTGTTTTTTCAGTTAGCTGAGCAGTTACTGAAGAAAGAAACTCTGAACTTCAATCAAGTTCAAGACATCATCGGTCCCCCACCGTATCCACGGAAGAAGTTTATTGACCCCGTGGAATTCGAAAATAGTTTGAAAAATATGGAAGAGGCTGCCACTGCAGAGGACACGGGGCCTGTGGGAGCCCCTTCGGCTAAACCTGAACCACAACCTGGGATCTAAATGGTCCCAAACCATTCTATAACTTAGTCCTTCTGTACCATGGTATGGGTGTAATTTGTCAAATAGTTGCATTGTAGTTTTTTCTTAAGCTATGAATAGGGATATATAACCCATTTTTTTTAATGTTCAACCATTTGGATCTCTCCTTTAAACACTTATATAAAACCTATGTTCGAAAGAGACGTAAAATATATATGACGACGTATGAATTATATACGACTGACATGTTGATTTTAATGTGATATAGTACCAACTAAAATTTTGGTTTCAATTTTTGCGATGAAGTACACAAATGATTGATATTGATTGTCCTCTTCTGTTTATTGCGTAAACCATCGTTTTTTACAGATGTCAACTCGTACTATTCTACAGAAGTAGGACTAAAAATCAAAATATTAAATACCTATCGAAATGACAATTAATAATCATCCAATGTAAATGTTGTTTAATAAATTATGTTTATAGATATAAAATTAAGTTCCAACTTAATTTCTATTAAAGTTTTGTTCCTATTTTGTAGTTATTGTATTAAATTTTGAAGTATTCAAATGATTTAAGCATCGGATTTATTCTTCTAGCAGTAAGACACAAACGTACCTCTGATAGGTAATCTAAATAAACTGTTTGAATTATTCAATCTGATAATTTGGATATTACATAGACTGTCGTAATATTAAATTGTTGAAAAGTTCTGCAATTACTTTATATTCATAAGTAAATAAGCAATTGAATTCTTCAAAGTTTTGACTGCCTTGTTGACTAACAAATACTGAGGAGAATATTAATTAGAAGTAACAATTATTTCGGGATAATATTTATTCACATTGATACACATGAACGATTACACCAAACCTATTAATAACGACATGTAATATAATAAATACACTCAAATGTGTTAAATTGAAACATCGTTACAACACTTTTTACCTGAATAAATTCATAAATACAATGCAAGATTACATGCAGTCTCCGATAGATCGTTGAGGACACCCCAATTATACATAATATTTTCATAAATACCCTTGGCTAAGGTCATCAAACTTTAAATTCGAATACAATCATGTAGGTATTACATATAAGTACAATAAAATAGAATAAACATCTCAAAATTGCGTCAGTCAAAAGCTCGTTTGAATTAATTCAATTTCGAAAAGGACTTTTTACAGAAATACTACTTTGAAGAGGTTTTAAATGGAGAATTAGTGTAATAAATAAAAAAATAAATGGATATTAAGTAAAAATTTAAATTAAGTAAAAAGTTAAAGAAAAAGAAAACGAAAATAATAATAAAAAAAACATTTATTTAATAAAAGAAACGTAAGTACAATATAGAGCGTTGCACTGCAGGCGATCCTTGTCCGACGAGATGATATCAGATTCGTTTAAAATTATAATTAATAAAACATTTTTACTAAAACTAACATAAACTTAGGACAAAACACTCAAGTTTGCTAACATAATGCAAATTGGGTTCATTGAACCTCACATGATATATAGAATTACCTTTTATACAATCGTATGTAAGAAGCATTCATCTTTTTTTCTGTAGATTTTCCATGGAAATTTAATTAGCGTAAAGCCAATTAGCTTTAGCTTTATATTATTAATATTTTTAAAATTATTATTTTTTTCTTGGAAACCCTTTGAGCGAATCTATATAGTCCCTATTAATGGTATCGACAAATATCTTGCTTACATATAATATAACTTGTATTCAAAGTAATTCTATATTTCATAATAATTTGTTTTACTGTGTACTCAGAGCTTTAGTCTAAAATTAAACTGCAGATCAAATCTTACACCGACCTCTACTTTTGCTTATTACTATGCTACCAGCGCCGTATCATTATTATAAGAAATGTAACATCGTTAAAGTATGTACTTAAAAATAAAACATAGAACTAAAATAAAATTATGTGCCAGCATCGTTGCTTTAATAATTATACTATGACGAAACAAAGGTATGCAATTATTAATGAACCGACAAGTATTTTATTTGATAACAGTCCAATATATTTTTATTAATATAACAAAAAGTACGGCATCTCATTGGAAATAGTCAATAGTTAAAATAGAATCTGAACGTCAATATATTCACCAATTCGACAAAACCTAAAATATATAAGCGTAGTAGTTGATTTTCTCATAATATACCACATCAGTAACAATAAATGTCTTTCAATTGTCCAGACTGATTTTAAGGGGCTTACGACAATTTTCAATATTCTGTTTACAACAAACTAAAAGTCGGAACGGTGGAAAAAAGTCATGAGAGATGCGTTATCACTTTTGCCCATAAACATGAAAGAAAAATTAAGATAAAAAATAACAAGATCTATCTATAATTCTAAAATCATTTGGTTAGAAACTTTCACAATGTCAGTTACTTTATGTACTAACATAACTTAGATTGTGGATAACAGAATATTGAAAAACATCCCTATAATAATTTGTTTGTCACTGAGATTTAAAAGCTTATAACATGAAATATATTTATACAAACAGATTATATAATACTAAATTGAGCACAAGCATTTTGTAACCGATAACTGATTTCATTATTAAAGAATGAAGCTATTTTGTGAATATAATACCTGTGAAATATAATAAAATTTGTATATTTACTTTATCATTATGTGCCGTTAAACACGGTTAATTTTTGTATTAAATTGCGTGCTACTATATAGATATAATTATAAAGGCTTGCTTCAATACACTAAAAATAAAACTACATGTAAACGACATTGAAACACTAATAGTGGGATTATTTCCACTGATACATAGTAGACATTAATATTACAAGATAATACAATCAATACACTCGGACCAAAAAATATAATAGACCTCGCCTTCGGAACAAAAAAGTGTAGTTTAAAAAAACATAACGTTTTTGAGAAGTGATAACGTTTCCCGGTATATTTGCACGGGTGGCCATGATCGTTGACATACGTCAAATCTTAAAAAAAGAAAATAATAAAATTGACCTCACTTTTTTGGTTCTGAAGACCGGATTAATATAATTTTTGGTTTGTGTCAATACACTTTCGATTTACAGAACCGTTCTACATAATTTATACCTATAAATTTTAATAAATTGTTGACATATTTAGAATTGGGTAAAAATATAACACATTATTTCATTAAAACATACATGACTAAGAGCACTTGTAGCTGTGAAATTATTGCAGTATTTGAAATAACTATATAGCAAATATTTATATATTTCGTTTTTAAACAACAATATAATTTTATACAAAGTAAAAATATATATGAATTCGTCCCTTAATCATACTTGTATGTTAACAACATAATAAGAAACTGTTATTTTTTATTTATTCGGACTAGAGGTGAATTTATAAAATTCCTGCAATCATTTCAATAGTATAATATAAAAATGGCGTACCTAAGTTTGAAAATAACAACATTATATGAACACATCAAAATAAAAAAATAAGATCAAAATCATAAACAATTAATAAGCGTCAGTTATTCATTAATATATTAAATCACAAATACCAATATACATATACAAGGATTGGCAAGTACAATAATATTTTGTAACAATAAAACCAGTTTTGCAATGGTTTACAATTTGTAAACTGTTTAAAAATTCAAATACACATCAGAAGTAATACATATTCAGAAATACCTAATACATATCGCATCCATATAGAATACAACATTAAAAGTAGGATTGAAAGAATCTACTTTTCAGAGTATACTATAATTAAAAAGCTATAGAACGATATAGTAATTATACGCCATGGACGCTTTATTTCTATACGTATAATATACGAATGTCAACCTTGTTAAAAGTAGGCTATAATTGTTGAATTAAAATGTGGGCGATTCGGCATACACTTGATTAATGTTTACATTCGCTTAGAAACGCTCTAGTTTTAATTATGGTATACTCTAAAGCCCGTATTAATACCGATTTAAACCTAAGAGCGCTATATTCATAGTCAAATTTCATATCAGTATAAAAAGTCTACGGAGCATCAAAAGGGATTTAACTATGAATTCTGTTCAAGCGTTTGAATATTATAACATGTTTTCATAGAATTAGTATAAAGAATTATCTATCACTCCGTTGATTTGCACTGAACATTGCTCTGTTTTGTGCTTGTGCTTTCAATACTACTTCTTACAAACACATATCCCACTTATATGGGCCTTAACTACACATTATAATCTAAATATTAACTACAACATTTAAAACACTGAACATCATTTCCCATCGTCTATCAATATTGTGATATGAATAAAATGTCTAAAATGATTATAAGATCTTATCAGATTCATGTTAAAATTCGCTGGGATTCGCTACTAAACATAATAAACGGCCATGTGGAAATATGTGTAAAATTCGGATTTGCATTCTTATTATGAAAATAATAAAAATAACAGAAAAATCCTTCTATAATTATATCGGCGTCAATATGAAACCAGTTTATTATTATAGTAAATGAAGCTTTTCTATTTACGCAATATTAAATTGTGAGAAACGCCAATAAATGAATATTTCTAAATATCGAATTCTAAATATGAAATCGAATAATTAAAACGAAAAAATATTTCACAAAAGTTTAGTTGCCTTAATTTGTAATGCGAATTTTTTTTAGGGCAATCTATATTAAATATCGTAAAGTGTAAAATCGAATAAATATAGTCTCTCACCGCGAGTATTTCCTGTAATGTAGTATTAGATTCGAGTATTACATGATATTGTAGGGGAATAAAACATTACAACCAAATACTGGTAGGTAAAAAATAAATGTTTCATTGTAAAATTAAATGTTATATTGTAATGTAATGCTCAAAATCGAATCTATAATGTTATATTACAGAAAATACTCAGTGGAAATGTTATCGATGCAAAGTACTACTTCATTAGACAAAGCATGGGATTATAAGCCGTAATTAATTTATTCGTACGTCTTTTTTAAACTTAAACGACAACAGTTATAAAAAAGACGCATATAGAAGCAAATGACATATCGCTCCCATTCTTTATCTAATCGAACTATAAATTGATGTCAATTTTTATTTTAAAATACTGTGATGATACCGTAACAACATTATTCTTTGGCCATATAGCATAATACAATACCCCAATTATAATATGTATGCAAAATTCGATAGCGTATTTCGTTAACAGATTTTTAGTGGCAAATGCGTAAATAGCAACAGTTTCCCATACTGCACAATTACAGTTAATACTGAATTTAACTTATTATAACCACACCAATAATAATTATAAGCACGACTTAAGCACATCGTCCACAGTAATTTAGAATAATCATAATTCATCATAGCTGTCAAAGTAGACAAAATTTCATTTTGAGGTACCGTATATTTATTTATCAAAAACTGAAGATTTATAGGGATTCACGTCAGTTTCGTTTGTACCTATTGATCGCGATATACTGTTATATTTTTGCAATTATGTGTGTATATTGTGGACGATATGCTTAAGGCTATGAATGCTCAAAAGGACCACTAAATCTAAAACTTATTATTACGTGCTTAATTCAATGACTACAGAATCTATGAAATAAAGTGAGACTCAAAACCGTATAATAACATATGAATGAAGGGTTAAGTTAAAGTTAACCCACTTAGTCCAGTCAAATTAGCATTTGACTGAGGAA
>LGAG01000004.1:599105-612054 GCA_001278395.1 Lerema accius
CACAAATATCCATAGACAATTATGTACTCAAATTATAACTACAACATTTACTATTCTACTCAATTTGACCATTTTACAATGCGTCAAAGAAATACTTAAATTACAACAGAAAACGAATCAAATAATTTGTACTTAACTGAACCACATCTTTGTAAGTTGGCATTTCTATGTAACTGAGAAGTTATACTTTAACAAAATTGTGCAGAGTCGCTTAATACATTCCTAATAGTAATAATTCCCTTCCTTGATAACACCCCACATGACATATCTTCGCTACAGACCAGAAAGTAAATTATACAACGCTAACGCGTACATTCGATTTTATTTTAAAACAGAAGCAATATTCAAAGCGAAGACATTTCAAATAAATATTTTACACTGAATAATATTCAAAAGGCTTAAAATTGACGTCGTTTGGGACTATTGGATCAGAAAGCGTTGTATAATTTAAATTGTCTGTATTCGTCTTATTCCAACCTTCTAAAATGAGCATAAAATTCGCCCGCACCGTTTCGCACCTTAACGTTTCATTTCCTTACTCACTCATTAATAATAGGAATTTTATTCGGAAATTATCAAAATATGATCAAGGAAGTGACGTCATTTCATCGCGCGTATTGACCTTTAACCCCCCTTATCCCCTAACCGGTCCCTCCGAACCCCTTTTATAAGGTGATGTTAGCCATTAAAGGAATCTGGTCCCTTGATTGAGTTTATAAGTGAATCTCACGAGAATATACTCACTGTTCCAAAAACGTTCTACAATCAAAGCAATTTACATCATAACATTTTATATTATAGTACATATTCTTGAATCGTAAGTCTAAAATAAACCATAAGTGTAATAGTTGAAGTTCAAATTAAAGTGAGCACTTAATTCCTCGTGAGGGTGATTTGCTTAGTGATTTGTATTTTCCTTCGTATTGGGGACCATTCTCATTACTGTGATCTTTGGGACATGTCTATAGTCTCATCATTTTTATTTTCAGTGAGATGAAATACCTGAAACAAGTACATAAAAATAACAAAACGGCAAACATTTAGTGTAAAAACAAACTACGCATAATACATTTAAATAAGCACAGCAAATTAAAAAAATTGTCTTGTAATACAATAAGTAATATAATAACACCAATTAAAACTCACACATCGATTAATAATCATTCAATAGTTGAAAATATTAATTTAATTAGGTAACCATCGCATGCGAATCAACCAACTTCAGTAAAACAATAATTCGAACGTACGAAATTATAGTTATTGTTTTTTAACTTGTCCTATATTTAAAACTAAAACATTTATTTTCTAAGCAGTTTGTCCATATTTAAATGACATTGAAGTGACGAAATCTCTTAAACATTACTCAAAAAGTGTGAACAACATGAAAATATGTGATGTTCGTTACAAGGTTTTCATAAAACTGCGTGCTAAATAGGACAAGTTAAAAAAATAGACTAGTAGCATTCGTATTTTATAAATTTCATTAAGTTATAAATAATAAGCTAACTGGGTCAGTTCTGCATAGAACACTTTTGGAAATTTAGGTAGACTTTGTACTCCTATGAATGTATAATGTTACTGTAAAAGCCTGGACTACGGTAAATAATAGGATTTACCGGTAAAACCACATCTGCGACATAGTCATAATGTCTCGTTACGACATGTCTTTTTCAACATTTAGCGTGTCTACTTGGGACATCCTAAGATAGTACCTAAGTTGCTGTTAAAAGTTCGAACTAAATAATGATCACATAATTATTCGGACTATTATTAATAGAAGTTGATAAATCTTAGATTTTACCGGTAAATCCGAGAATTTACCGTATCTGGGCTTTTACAGTAACATGAAGATGTCGTATAACTAAAATTGATTTCTCTATCTATTAGCCAGCTAAAGGATTTACCAAAACGAAATGACGGCGGGCCACTATGTAATAATCAACTTATTTTTAATTTTATCTGTTGTGTTAATGTAAACAGGGACGTACGAATATTACTAGCAGATATTAATAAAACGAGAGATGCTATAAATATTTTTATAACAGCGGAGAGCGTTAATAGATGGCGAATCAAAATGTCTTGTAAAAAATATCAATCTAATTAAGTTTTCTCCTTTTGATCATATCGAAAGAACGAAGTTCGAAGATTTAATTATGAAAATAGACACCTAATATCAAAGCTAATTTTTATCAGCCTACATGTTAACCCATACAAAACCAAAGAACAAAACATAAAAAGCGTTAGCACCTGTCATCACCTCAACGGGGAGCGAGCTACGACGGTGTATCGGGAAGGCCTCTTGTACGTAGGAGGCCTTAGCCCAGGCCTTGCGGCGGCTGCCTGTACGTCGGAGGCCTTGGACCATGTCGGAGGCCAGGACCGGAGCCGACCCGCGTCGACGAGCCCAGTTGTCTTTCGTTAACGTACGACGCAGCATTTCTGGCAATACCGATGATATATCAGGTAACTTAGGAACTGGAAGTAAATTATTAGGCATATGAATTATAAATTATAGGTACATATTTATAGGTCAATAAAGCGTATTAATAATGAGAGACTCACCACACATGACATCAGTAGGCATAGACTTGCGACGTCGAAGTAATGGATCAGAGGCAATCCCACTAAGCTGTATGGAAGTGAGATTGTCTCGTAACTGAGAGCCGGGGGGTGCAGACTCCCGTCTTCCGGTTGAATTAGAGGTACTCCAAAGCATCCTGACACTATCATGCTCTTCGATATCTTCTTCCAATTGCGAACTAATCGGCAGTGAAACAAATCGTGCGGTGGACGTGAAGTTATTCCATAACATCTTCACATTCTCCTCTTCCTCCCGCTGTTGGCAAACTACCGGCGCGGAATCTCTCCTCCCAGTCGAACTAGACGTAAGCCAAACCATCTTGACATTGTCCTGATCCTCACTATTCTCCCAAACCTGGGATCCAATCGGCGCTGATTTTCGCCGTCCGGTACATTCGGAGTTACTCCATACTATCTTTGTATTATCTTTTTCATCGCTAGCTACGTCGGAAGCGTCTCTATCAGTCTTTATGGATTTTCTAGCCTTCATATTATTCATCTTAGCTTCGAGAGCATTAGCTTCGGTGATTAATTGGCTCAATGTTCTGGGTTTGATACAGAACATTTCCTGTTGTGTACTATTGTAGGCGCGGTTGAGCGGTATGCCGCGGGGGATAGTTTCTACAGGCGGGAACGTCTGTTGTCGGACTAGTTTCAAGGTACCGCCTTCTTTGACGGTGTGGAGCCGTGAGGCTTGTGCCGGCGTTGTGATAGACGCGATCGATGAATCGGGCAGTAACTTTTCACAGCTGAGAACATTCTCGAGTTCAGAAGAGCGTGGAGCCTCGCACTCAACTCTGACGCGCAATTGTGTACGTGAACGCAGACACAGCTCGCTAACCGCCTGGTTTTGATCGCTCTTGCCAGACGATGTTGCGTTTTCATTCGCTAACGCCATTTCTTCTTTGAGTTTTAAGGAGGCATCTTGGAATAAGTTCAAAGGTGCTGAAAAACGCCGTACTTCCCTTTTGAGATGAGAGCGTTTCTTAGTAAATGAGCGTCTTCTTAATGGAAGGAGCCTTTCCGCGCTATCGGACATGGAGCCGATTTCATCTTCCTCGTCGTCGCTTTCCTCCTCGACTTCGATAGGAGGAAGTAATTTATTCTTTTCCTCTTCGGCGATTTCTTCGGCCATTAAAGTTTCCCATTTGTTTTGGTTGTAAAGCAGATTACGCATCATCTGCTTAGTGAGGTTATTTTGCAGGAATCGATGCCACTGTTGCATGAGTGGGCTGACGACAAATTTGAAAAATCCTGTAAAAAATATTGCGTGGTTTATTATTATTGAAAGAGAAATTAAAATCCCGTCACTCAATTACTCCAAATGAAAGCTTTAATGTTACCTGTTTGTATTCTGGGTATGGATGTGGTGTACCGATCGCAAAGCGCGGTAATAGGCAGATTGAGTTTGCGCTCGTAGTCGCCCTGGCGGAAGAACTCTTCGCACACCTTAAGACTCCACTTGCGACTGATCTCCCACGGTCTGCAAGGGTTTGATATATCAGCGCATTTCAGTGCGATTTGCAACACCAGATGGCGGTGTTCCTGCCGTGTCATGTCCAACGTGTCATCGTCGAGAAGAATCTAGAACAAAAAATACCAATATTTTTTTATGGTGCCAGATTGCTTATGGTAATTAGCACTTGAAAAATATATAACGTGTAGATAAACCAGGAGAGCTTGCCTATTGACGAACCTAAGCTATTGAGACCACTATGAATAATACCTATCTAGCTCACTTCTACCATTTTGTTGTTAAGTTTGTATGTCCATCTCCAAAATACTATTATTATCTACGATAATAGGTAAAATTTTACCGTCACCTGCCGGTAAGGGACATCCTTTTAAGTAATTTATTACCATATTTTTTTTAAGCATTTGAAATTTTTTTTTCCTTTACTTAAGTTTTTACTAAAAAATATTAAATAAATATACATGAATATTTACAAAACTAAAACTAAAAATTTTAAATTAATAATGTTAGTAATAAAAATAAATATTTAATAATAACTGTAAAATTTCGAAATAAAAATAAAATATAAACCTAATTCTTTGTTACTAATTTATTATAGACACTATGGCGTAAAAAACTAAGTATTAAGCTTAGTGTATTATTGATAAATGTAAACACAAACTATTAGATATAAATTAGAATGAGAATTTAAAATGAAAAATAAATAGGTTACAAAAAGAATATTCTGAAAACAGTGAGATTTTGTAACATGGCTGACAACAACACTACGGGCGACAAAGTGCCTCGTATATAGGTCAGGTCGATCTACATGTTGTGCAATCGTAAATCACTCTTATCATCTCATCTTTCAACGCTGAAATTTAGTAATCTCTGCAATTACAAGATTGTACCAGATCTGCGTAAATTTTGACATCATGACATACTCTTTAATTGCTCGTGGAATAGAAAACGTTAGTTAGAAAAGAACTTACTATGTTAACAAACAAACAAGAATAAAATTCTTAAATTCATTCTGTTGTTTCTATTTTAAGTAAAAATAGATTAATGATCTAAAGGCTTCATTCGATCGTAGTGAATGATGTAGGTATATGGTATGTTATAAGATTAAAATTAAATAAACAGCAATTTTCATAGTACCATAGTAGGTAGGTACCTACTCTATGTAACAGAATATTCAGTATAACCAACTAAAATTTATTAGAGACTTGCATTAATCTTATTTACGTGTGTGTAGGAACAACAAAACTCACTAACTTTGTACACGAGCGAACATCCTTGATGTCACTATAAATACTTTCAGCAAATTATATTAGCAGGCGTACGAACTTTCTTGTGACAAGGCTAGTAACTCACGCGTGTCATCGACTATGAGCTACGTATAAAATATCAAAGGGCAAAATATCTAAAAACCTATATGAAATTCTGTACCATGCCTATAATAGAGCTTTATAATCGCTGATATTTAGCGATTCCGAAATTAGCGTTAACTTACAGGCAATTAGTCTATGCTTGATGTACCTACCCTTCGAAGCATAGAAATATTTTAGAGTTGTTGCCAACCAATTAGGTACTTAAGATAGAAGAAACAATTCGCCGAGGTACAGACGCATCAATAGGCTCCTGTGATAGCACGTATTATTCGTTGTTCTGTGGTGATAACTTACTTTGTTACTCATTCAAATGACCTGGAAATGATATGCGAAGTTTTCGCAGGTTTACTGGCGTATATTTTAAGGCTACTCAAATATAATAATAGCCAGAATATTTTATATTTAATATCTCACAGCTGCAGTGTGTCATTGAAATTATTTTAGATGATACATTTTATCTTCGAGAATTTTCAAAAATTATTGAAGTTTAGTAACTAATTTTGTCATAAATTCCTTTCGTATGTTCATTGCCAACATGAACTATTAATGTAACGTATTTCGGCTTATATTTAAAATTAATTTCTTTCGCAAAATATATTTTTGCACAGACAAAATAAAAATGTGAATGATAAAATAAAAAGCAAGCAAGTCTGCAACATCTAAACCACCAACCAGCGTGATGATAATTTATGATTATGAAACAGTCGATTTCTTTATTAAAAGTCCCGTTAATGAATGAGAGGGTTGAATCAAAAAAAATTTCGATAATTTACTGTAAAAAAGTATTATTAGTTACTAATTCTCTGTGTGATAGCGCGGTGAAAGTTCGTTATTCGCTATTCAAGTCGCGTCGCGCCGTTTATACGAATCTTTATGCTGCCTCGGTAGGAGTGCTTGCGAAACTGGTTGCGAAACAACCACCTGTCACCAAATAAAAGTCATATATTTCAACCTAACCAACGTAATATGGACTTTAAATCATAACGTTCAAGTTTCAGTTTCATTCGATGACTCTATTATGGCTGATTTAACGTTCGAAATTAAGCTTAATAACATTGTCTGAAGGACTGAATTACTTTGCCAAGAAGTTGTATGGTTAAGTTTAAGGCGAAGTGTAGTACACGTGTCTTTTTAGAGTAGCACATGTGAACATGATGTGAATGAACGGCTCACGTTCTGGCGTGCGGACAGTGAGGTGACACCTTAAGGGTATTTCACATCGGTTGTTGCTTTGCAAATGATGATTAATGACACCCATTTAAAGTAAAACAGTACTTCGCATATGAGTCTGATTAAATTTGATCGTAGGGTTATGAGCTCTAACAAAAAAATGCACAATGCAAACACAGGTCGCTTTATCCAGTAAAACAATCCAACATAACATAACTAAGATCTTTTCCCGAGGGAAACTCCCAAGTTTCTCTTAAACATTTTTCGAGAAAATAATAAAAATAAAGCTACTGAAGTTGGAATTTCAGGAAGGATTTCGTACTGTAAATGGAAGAAAATGTTCTGTGTTGATACAGTCGGTACATAAAGAATTTTTAACCTTATTCAACACTCCCAAAGTTTTCCGTTTTGTATGTACGATAAATATGGCACGCTCAACGGATCGGTGCGCCTATGATCGTATAAGGTTATTCTTATAGGCTGAGAATAGCGATAAAAAGTAAATAGACAACAATAGGTACCTTATATTTTCATAGTCACCAATGTATTCGCTTCAACAAAACCCATTCCTTTGTGAACTGTATTGGAAAATGTAACAATGTTTATTGTAATGTAAAGATTCTATAAGACCTAAATATGTTCAAATAGAAATAAACAAGGCGAAAGATTCTAACAGATGTTGATACGAAGCACCTAGTGGGATATTGTTACGAGATATCGCTAAGCCCAACGAAACGCCGATTTTGGCATTCACATTAACACTGTAATTTCTTAGTCCATTATATTTTAAACGATTTGGGATAAGATCTAGAGATCTTTTCGGAGAGACTGTTTACATGTGCGACTACGACACGGCATTATTTCGTATTACAATGAAATGCAACGAAAAAATCCGTCGGAGATGCAAAGTATGAAAAATTAGTATCTAACTAAATTCTATTGACGAAATTTAGCTGTCCAAATGAACCGAGTTAAAGACATCACGACGTAGACATTGTTCTGCCTACACTCAGTTAAAGCAATGGCAGTTTTATTTTGCCTATAAGTTCTATTAATTCTTGACTACGATCAAAGCTAAAAAATAACGACGACAACACATTCAGTGTCAAAAAGTTCTTGCAACATTTTGTCTTGTCTCTGCTGCACGTGTGAACAGAAACTAAGACCAATGTATTTTGGCACGGGTAACACTTACGCAAAAGTATTCAGTAATCATTACCTACATCATAACTCAAAAGTTTACGAGGGGTGGATGCCACTGCTAAGACGCTGGCCAAATGTGGATCCAGATACTACACTCTTTTGAAAGCAATATTATGAGATATAAAAATCTCACAATCATGCCTTGATTTGCCGAAACATTCAATATCACGTAAAATGATTTTATTTACCATTTATACTCAAATTATAACAAATGTTAGAATGATTGTGAACGGCAATACGATAACAATTTATAATATCTTTAAAATAAGATGGTTAACGTGGTGAGACGGCAGACTTATCCATCCTCAAGGACGTCATAACCCGATGTTCTCTTTTTACGATGTGGAACCAAAGACTTATGCTTGTAGGTGATAAGTATTCATTTATAGTCACACTAGTGGACCCGCCCTCGCTTCGCTTCGGTGTATATTTTACGTTAAAATAAATGACTACTACACGTGTTGTATGTTTTTGGCTGTAAGTATGGCTGTATTTGGATGGTTTTTTACACCTTGGGTTCGAAAAACCAAAATATCTTACAAACCCCTATTTTTTCTAAAATAAAATATATTACTCCTCCTATGTTACTCGTAGATAACGGAGCTTTCCAATGGTGAAAGAATTTTGAAAATCGGTTCAGTAGTTTTTGAGTTTATCCATTACAAACAAACAAACAAAAATACCAATGTTTCCTCTTTATAATATCAGTATAGAAGTATAGATATCATACATACAGTATCAACGTATCCTCAGAATTGGCAACACTAGTTAAGCGTAGGTGATTAATCGAATAAGTACATAGCTACACATCCACACGAGCCTTCTATATCTCCCTATTTTGTAAGGATAATCTGCGATCTCGAATCCTTGGGGATAACGTCATGAGAGTTCAATCACCTCACAATAGATATAGATAGCGTTACGTAGACAGATATAGATGTAGGTCGCGTCTACACAACCATTCGCGTTAATTTTTAACACGCTTTTATTAGGTCGGCGTGTAGGTAACTGTAGAATTTAATCAGAATTTCACCCACTTCTAGATCTTGATAGGAGATACCTATAAGGGACAGAAGCAATCATAACTTTTTTCATGTGGGTTCAAATTACTTTATAAAATAATATTACTGTATCAATTAGTCAATACTATGAAAAATGCGTAAAAAACCATAAATTTTTATAGTATCTATATAAATAAAGGTTACATAATTTAATCACCATACATTTTCCAAATCCAAAAGAATATTTTTAATCGCGACGCAGGCGGTTAGTGTGTACGGTGTCTTACGTTGCCTACTTTCGTTTAAAGCCGGCCGAATATATTTACGTTTGCGTAATCTATTTGAGATTATATTTGTGTAACAAAATTAATTTGGGTATTAGCTACAGTACGGACAAGACGATTAAGTTACTGAGACGCTTTTTAAACTCGTGTTAAATACAATAAAGGTACTCCCACCTCGATTTCAAATTGTCACAGAACAAATTTACCTGAAAGCCGCATGTTTCTTTCTCGTTAACTCCCCCAGGTCTACTTTTAAGATTCGTCCGAACATAGCAGAAAATCAATGTACCATTTAATGCTTGGAACTTTTGCTCCCAGTGTGATGTAGGCAGATCAATATTTCCATCACTATAAAAGCGCGGAGTAAAGATAGCTGACAAGGAACATACTAAATCCATTAAACTGTCGAATTGTCAGTTAGGCCAAGTACCTACCTACTATTTTTACATAGCTCCTGTCCGCAGATTGGCACGTGGGAAATAGAAGTATAAAACTTAAACTTGAACATTTTTACTTAAATAAAAACTTGCAAATTGTTGTAAGGTAAAAGTAAAATATAGTTAATTAAGTAGTTAATTCTTCATGAAATTCGTCTAAAGCAACCTTGCAGTAACAAACTATTAGTACCTAAAATATCATCATTTATGTAACAATCCAGTACATACTCCAATAACGCTTCAACCTTGACTTAGTCCTTTTAGAGAGTGAATTTCCCAAAAATGGTTCTAATTGCTCCTGTACACTTACTCGAGACCGTTAATTTTAATATAGGTACCGGTATTGTAAATTATCGAATAACTTTTGTTTTGCCAACTGTTTAAAGCGTGAATATACGTAAAATAAGGCCTTAATTAAAACCTGTTTTCTCCCTAACCTTTATCAAAACAATTACAAAAATTAATCTACACAATACAAAGGGACTGGAAATATTATAAAACTGAAAATATAAATTGAATGACTTAAATAATAACCAGTGTAGCAACTGTGTATCTTTATTCAGGTACACCACGTTTTTCTAAAATGACGAGATCTGGCACAATTTTATAGAGCATAGTTTATAAGAGTCTTACTTATTTTAAATCTACTCATTTATAACGCTTTGAATTCTCCTATTGTAATAGCGTATATTTCATATCAATACGATTTTCTACAACGCACATAACAAAAAAACAATTTACGCCACTAGCGTACCTAACTCGCAATTCATCTCAGGCGACAAATCGTAAATAGCGATGTGTTTAAACCATAACACGGCGATAACCGCGTTACGCAAACAAAGTAGTTGAGGTCTGTGAGAGGCCACATACGGTATCCTTCACAAGCAGTGGACGTGCGCAATAGGCTTGTGTCCACTAAGAACAAATAAGTTGTATTGTAGTTAGTATTTATAACTTTATCATTATTATTACATTTCAATGGAAAGAATAATTTAATATAAAATTCAATGATTTATTTAATTTTTAGTGATTTATAACTTTAAAAAACATTGTAGTCACGTGGCAGAAAACAGCAATCAGAAGGCATGACGTCACGGAGTGTGTCCGCTATTGTCGTTGACGTTTCAGTAGTAAATTGCACTACGTGACGTCATCCGAGAGACCATGACAGTTTAGAGCATTTTCGTGTCAAATTCAAATAAGGTTATTAAAAGTTCCCCTAGGGTGCTCGATAGGTTAAACAAAGCATTCGGATTAGAAAATTGCCATCAAAAACGCGAAAATTTAAATAATACCTACTACAAAAAACAATGCCCTGTTTACATAATTCTGTACGATATAGCCACATGAAAATATCTTCCGCTACAAGTAATAAAAATAAAACGGTTTTGTTGCCCTGAGCGACGCGAAAGAAAAAGTTACACGTAAACTCCAAACAAACTACACTAATATAAAATGTAATAAATGTTGTCCATTTAAGTTCCTGGAATTCTGAGTCTGCCGTCTCCTCTTCAAAAGGCTGTATCGTCGTGGCCTTGTAACAATTCAAAAAGAAAACTTTTGCTATCGAAAACTTTAGACGAGTAGGTAGGTATCTTATATTTTAAGATCGATATAATTTTCAACTAAGTGTTGCTGTTGCTTTCATATTCGTTTTTTCTATTCATTTAACAGTACCGAAATAGAAAATCACCAACCATTTATATTCAGGCCATTTATAAATAAAAAGGTGTAAATAAAAATATTTTTGGGAGATCTCAGATCTTCCTACAACAAGCATGACTCACGAACTACAACCAATTCGAAAAACATTTTGCGGATATGAAACAGCGGCGAAATCGCTTACATTTAAATCATGTGTAAAGCTACTCTTGATAACGCTAAGAGGGGTTAATGATTAAGAACCTTCTAATGAATAGGTCAATAAAAATTTTACATAGATATTTGCAGTGTTAATTAATTTTCCCGAAGTTATTACCATTATTACATTCATTTCTTGTAGGCATTGAGTAGGTACATGTCATGATTGCACGGATGATTTGTTTTACATTTTAGGGAGAAAAGTGACATGCGCCTTGATTTAGATAAGACAGAAAAATCACCAAAAATTTTTGAATAGTCAAAGTCCCTATTTTTGAACGGATTTATTTAGCTTGCCCTCTTTCTTTTTAATAGTTTCGTTTCGATTTTTATTACACTTTTGTGATTTAAGATAATGTTGGTATGTTTTCCAATATTAGGGAGCCGGTGAGTCTATTATTTGTTAACACGTTACAGAAAGATACATGGACGTTCCTACACTATACATAACTAATGTATTTTTATAAAGATGACATGTAGCGCGTTTTCATTCGTCACGGAATTTGTGTAATTTGTAACAGTTATACAAATAACATGTCTAGAATATTATGAGATGAAACGGAATGAATGTTTCTCGCACTCTCGTATATGTTTGTTCACCCATATAGTTGAGCTGAATTGGAATTTATAATTTTAGACCGGCATTATGTTTATAAGTGTCGTATTATAATGTGGTATTATTATAAGGTGCCTTACCCAATATGACGAATCAAATTTCATCATTAACGACTTTAGGAAAATTGTTGGTCATATTTCGCATAGAATTTATAATACCAAAAATATATATAGCTGAAGTATGAAAAATATAAAAGAATATTAATTATTTAATGGAATCACGAGAAGGGTAACACTTAGGAGTCAAATAGATGAATGCCGCGCCATCACGAAATGACTGCGACGGGATTCTGATGAATTTCAAATCAGGGAAATTGCTACTTTGTATGCAATGGTTTCTTGCAAAACTTGACAAACTTTTGCCGCATCGCAGGAGCCGCTGGCCTGAACCATCTGGTAACTTACTGAATAACTAAACTCAATCATTTTAGATCCCTTTACGGCTGTCTCATACATATACCTATAACATTAATAACAACTGCTACAACTATAACACTTATAGCTGACTAAGCTTGCGTTTTTTTGCATAGAAGATACTAAGTGCGAACATCAACAATTCGGCATATCAGTGACTTACAGTCCAAACGCTCTTCATTACTAAATGATCAACTAAATTAAACAAATGCAAGTGGATTGAAGGCTTCAATAAGGGAAATTAAGCATACGGTAGGTACCTACCAAGGATTGTCAAGTCCACCTAAAAAAGGAAAAGAAACAGTAACAGCTAGTTTCTAGGTCTCTACATCTAACCTCAAACACAAGGCTACCTGGTGTGTACACGAATAATAATGTATAATGTAACGAGTTGCAAAATCAATACTAGATAATGACGATAATAACGAGTGGTTGATCGTGGCAAGCTTGGAGTAAATTACTGGCTGTTATTAGGGTCTAGTCAATCAGTAACCCTTGGCCGTTTCGCCATGACTATCCTACTAATATTATAAATGTGAAA
>LGAG01000004.1:626152-648136 GCA_001278395.1 Lerema accius
TTATATAAAACAGTTTAGGTAAGTACAGTAATTAATTTCAAACAATACTGGTACAGTTAAACAATGTATCGCTTGCCACGTGAGATGTTACAAAAGTTTTCTTTGTACGAAACACCGAAACCTTTGAAATTAGCTTTTAAATAGTACCTACCTACAGTGGAAGCCATTAATGAGACGTTAGATCACCTGCCTCTTTGCGTGTCAAAATTTACAAAGAAAGTATAAAATAATAACGAACTCAGGTAATTATGATACGAGAAAAGCTTTAAAAAGTTCAATATAACTTATAATTGGGCATGAAATATACATTTTAGTTGCTTGTAATTTAGTCGCCGTCAGTCGTGACTCCCGACAACTTAATTTGAAGCTAACACATTATCAAAGTCAATCACCTAATGATTAGATATTTCTAAAAATAAAACAAACAAAACTTAATATTAAACCATACATTTTTTCTTTTGAAAAGATTCAATGTAACAACTAGATAGACATTAGAGTTCTCGGAAACAGAGATCTAACAAGATGAAACAATTCCGCAGAATGAAGCTGAGATCTCGGCTCGAGATTGCATTCCTACCTTAATAGACAGACCGACTGGAAGGCACGAGCTAATAAAAGCATTTTGAGTTATTACAGAACCTTCAAAACAAACTAGATTGGTACCTACCTACTATAAGGCAGCGATTAAATATTACGCAACGCATTTTTTACGATTAATGACATTCCCTCCCCACTGTGTAAAGCACCATAACATTTCACAACCCCACCTCCTTCCCCCAAATTACGTTACCTAATACCTACTTGAACGGCACCTAACTACCTATATTATCTTACAGTTAAAACTGAGCGCTTGATAGTTACCCACCGCCGACGACGGTCTAATTGCTTTAACGGAGACGCAGGCTCTCATCTATTAATTTATTTCTATTTTGCAACGTGTCGTGCATAATGGATTTACTAAGAATGCGATGACTGCGAATATATCGTACATACATAATAATATTATGGTCTTATATCGGAATACGTTGCAAATGTTTGCAGCAAACAAACAATCAGATTAAATATTCCTAGATATGTACCTACTAAAACAAGTATGCTGATCTCTAAAACACGAAATAATACAATTGCCAAGTAATGAATAATCGTAATAAGCAAACTGTTTAGGTTTAACTGCAGCTATTAACTAAAACAATGTAACCTACGAGCACTTGAAATTAGGAAACTTGAACGTTGTAGTTGACAAGTTGACGGTAACACGAAGTGCTTAGCTTTGGAGCGAGGATACCAAAACCGCTGACATTCACTGCGCCTGACATTTGCCGAAGTCGGACATAGTACTAAACCATTGAAGTTCTCAAATCACGGCTCAGCCATGTAATTGCTTCTATTTCAAATCATCAAATATTGAGAATATTCCACCATACACGAAGAGCTAGTCACTTGATTAGATCTACTGCTCGACATAACAATTTAAGGTTATTATAGGTAAGCTTCAAAGAATACAAAGATGAAGACGGTATTACTTTGTGAGACTACATCTTTTCATCATCTCTTAGCTACTCTAGGAACATGGCATCTCCTATCGTATCCCTGATCGCGTCCCATAAGCTTACCCTTTGGTAATTTAATTTAGGTACAGCTTTGTATCGGAGTATCGTTTTATTTTATAAAATCCATTTTTGAACATAATTTAAATTTAAATATTGGTAGAAGCCATTATACACAAGCATTTTGACCGTAGAGTAACCAAAAGCATTCTCATGTTCTATGAATGCATTTAAATATTTTAATTTAGATCACTCCATCAGTTTTGCATATTTGCATGTTACGCATGCACCAAATATCGTACATATTGATAAATGCGGCATCCAAGCGAATACCTACTGTTCTAAGGTAATGTTATGTTATGTACGCAATTAGCATTAATTATTTGGTGTGGTCAAGTATGAAATTGATTAACACTAAATTCTGATTAAGGTTAAATACATAGGGTAACTGTACAATAACTGAGACCCAAGGTAAGTCACAAGGCAATCCGATTTTGTTTCGTCCAATTCTATACTAAGGCTAAGGAGATTTCACATTTACCACACATACAGAATTGTCGACAATAAAGGTACTTATGTATAAGCAAATGTTGGGTAAGTATGTTAAGATCACTTTTTCATAGAAGTTACCAAATGGGCTACACAATCGTTTCAGATATTTTGCTGCTCTTACAAGTCTATAACTAGAATAGAAAATTAACCTCATTTATTTGTAAATGATTATTAGTATGAAAACGTTTCTCTCCATAACAAAAATTGCTTTCAAAACTCTTCATGCTCTAAGGTATCAAAAGTCAATCTAGTGTACAAAGCTAGATACATATTTATGTTACACAATTTGCGATATGGCCAATATTGCAAATAAATCTGAATTAGAATTTATTACACATTGCAAATGTTTAAATTAATTATATCCCACCCCAATTCAAATATTGTTTGTTTATACGCCCATTAATAAATGCATAATAATAATAGATTACTTTTAAAAAGAAAGGTAGATAACAAGTTTAACAATGTATCAACAGTAGGTATCATAAAGCCCCATAATAATAATATATAGCCATGAATCTATTAACATTCAATGTAACAATAGTTTAATAGAAATGTAATATTATAATAATTTAATGTATATTACATTTCGTTCCACTTGAATATTGAAATTGAAACCGTTTTAGAGTTCCGTAGCGAAGTAAAACTTCGCTTAAATAGATTCAATCGAAGTTTTAGTTACGCTTTAATAGTTCGAAAGTTCGAAACGAAGTAGGTACCCAATTTATTCAAATTTTCCTTTCAGTATAAACATTTATCCTAATTATGTGGGTTCGTTTAATCAACAGTCTGTTAAAATGAGCATTCTATATAGTACTAGGTAAGCCGTTAATAAAATAAACTAAGCCTAGCTATTCGAGAAGGAATCTTAGTGAAAAATTGCAAGAGATCGATTCTAGCAATTTAATTAATAAATCTATTTTAATAGTGTTATTAATTTAGCATGTAGTTATAAACGTTTGGACGTTCAAAGTAAAATTACATAACACGATTTTATGATAGGTACGATAGCTTACAGAAATGTACGAGTTAAGATAACTACGTAGGAAGGATTTCAGTATTGCAACAGAATTCATAAGAACCGTAAAAGTTTAACCAAATCATCGTATTTTATGGATGTTCTACTTGCATAGCAAGCAGGTGTTTCAATTTGAATTGCGTACATGAATCCTAAGTCGGACTTACGATAAGTGTTATTTCTTATTTTCGTATATTGTGTGTTCGTCGTATTGACCCCTGCTTATTAACCACTATGTCTGTTTAAGTAAATAACTTTTCTCGAGGAAAATCGGTCAACCTACTCATTAATCGACAGGAGTGGATAGGGCTTTAATTTTTACAATACTACAGATGGTATACAAATAATAAAATTATATTTACTGACTAAACTAATTGAGTTTAAAAATGTTTAAATAATGAAGTTTGTTTTCCCCGTTTCTGCTCCCTCACATTAAACCTTTACGAAACGGGAGTAGATTAAAAGATGACGTGCATAAGTGTATCATTGATACCTATACGAATAAATGATTTTGAATTATTTTTTCGAAAACAATTGCCGTTAAGAACACATTCATTTTGAATAGTTAATTAAACACAGTCTGGGTATTTCCAGTCAATTAACTCACATAAACCACATTTCGTCTACTACAGAAGTCAGTGAAGAGCGCTATAACTAAGCACTGATATTGATACTACGAGTATGTAACTCGCTTATGCACTACATATGCGAACCCCGTTGCCACTTATTGGTTTCTCAATTCTCACTGTTCAAATACATCCACGACAGTATCGTACCGCGAGTATTTGAGTTGACCAAGCAAACGTTGTTATTGGATTTTATCAGAGTTTGAGATGAAGTATATAAATGCTGGTTAGTTCAGAAGTAAATCTTACTAGGCCATATAAACTGGAAACACCTAAATCTGTTTAGTCATATGATTATACAATAGGTGTATTAAAAATTAATGCATACATCTACCTACTATTTAAAAAAAAAGTAGGTATGTATACGATTAGTTTCATCTTCATCGCGTTCAATTAACAATTTTATAATAATTATTGAAATGAACAAAGATTGGGAGTATTTATTCCAGAAACTTGAAGGACGAAATATTTACTAAATAATTGAGTTGTCGGTGAATTATTTCGAATCAATTTCTTTTAAATTTTAAATGTTAATTCCTGTATAATAATAATGTTAATACCTTGTTTGTAGATTAAATCTACATTTGAACCGAGAGAGGAAAGTACTCAGCGTCGACTAATTAATTAGGGCTGAGTGAAATTTAATCTATTTTTCCAACGTAACTTTTTTGTTGTTCTTTATTTATTTTTTTATTCAAGGTTCAGTCATTAACTGACTATGCTACCCTCTTTAGGCCTAAAGCTACAAATCTTAATTAAGAAATAAATAAGCGTAGCCATTAAGGAGATCAGTGACAAACACAAGTACGCTAGGATTTTATATTTAAAGATTATATACTTCGGGGAGTTTTGAGTCTTCTCTCGTCGTTAACAAAAACAAAAGTCAATATACTTTTCTAGACTCCTTCAAGTGTTGTTAGGTACTAAAGGTATCTAAAAGCGAGGGCGGGTACGCATATTAATAAGTGAAGAAAATAATTTTCGGTATATTTCTAAGACAAAAGCAAACAAATGGGTATAGATGTGTAATGGACACGGCTATGTTGTAAGTGAACAGTTTTATGTTGCAGGTTAATTTATTTAAATAAAATATTTTTATTTATGTATTTGCGTCGTAAAATAACCTCAAAGAGGCGGCGCTACCCCTCCACCGCGCGAGATTTTTCACTATTCTCGCATAAAGCTGTAATTTTAATATTGGATGTAAACGATAGATTCCAAATTTCAACGCCAAACTGTATCCCCGATTTTGTTATCATTATGTTATTTGGATTGTCCTCATATGTTAGCTTTAAAGACGTATTCACGTCAACAGTAGATAAGCATATATCCGGCGGTTGGTCGCAAATGGGCAAATGCTTGATCTGAGATGGATCATGGGTGTTTGAGATGTCTCATTTGTATGCGTCCTTGCCACCCACGCCACAGGGAATCTAGTACGGCGATGCGTGTAAGATTTGGATAGAAAGAAGTTGAGATAAGTCCGAGATGAAACGCTTTTTGCGCCCCTCAGCATCAATTCAATTTATTTATTGCAGAACTGTGTCAGGTATTTATCACATTCCTATGTGGTTTGTTAGGCGTATTGTGTCGTAGGCAATTTGAAAGAGATGCTGACAATCTCTTGATTATTATAGACAAGAATAGGTTCAATATTTATACTCGTACCTACTCACTGTTATACAATAATATATGTGTACATTGATTAACTTCTTATTCTTACTTATTATCATCTCACCTTGTTACAGAAGCCAAAAGAGCCATAGAATATTTTAGAAAAACGTATATTAACATCAGTCTGTTGTATTAGACACTAAAACGTTACTCTATGCAACGATTGAAATTTTACGAATGACGTCGAATATGCGTCTGATAATGAACCAGGCTGCATCAGACAAAATGGTAATGTCCAGTAATAAATCAAACAAAACGTAATCACAGCCGTTTAATTTATAATCGGCTTCGTTTAACGGCAAGCAGGCAATGCACTGCGGCCATGACATATTTGGCTGATAACATGTTTACTGCTATACTATGAGTATAAAATACACAGACAATATTCGTGAACGTTATATTCTTTTAGTACTTCTACATAAACTTCAAACATTTCCAAAAGATGAAGATTGCAGCAAGTTCATAAGTGATCGCTGGAAGATAGGAGTAACACAGAACATTCTAGTAACACCTATAAAACACATCGATCCCATAAAGTTTTTTTGATGATTCAAAATATTAAAAACTTAGGAGCTAAAACACTCGGAAGGTTGACGATTTTTAAATATACTTAATCTTGTCCAAAGGGTACTTAAGGTAACTTCCAATACCTTATCAGTGTTATTTCTTAAACAGCCCACAGTGACTACCAGTGTTCAAGGTTCTAAATATCAAGTGTCAAGACTAGCCAAATTATCTACTAAAACTACCAAATACTACTCACTGAAATAAAGCAAAAAATAATAATATGAGGGATTAAACAAACCATAACAAAATATGTTTCAAAACAACCTCTGCCTTAATAATTATAAATTAAATTAAGATTTAAAAAGAAACCCTCTACACATCTTATTATCAAACGAAGCTAAGAACACTCGGATAAAGTTATCGATATTCTCTTGCAGTGTGCTTTTTTATTTTAAGACAGACAGACAAATTCACAGACACGTCATACTTATAACACCCCTCTATTTGCGTCGCGGTTAATATAATCGACTTACCCTGTGCTGCTGTAGGAAACAGTGCATAGCTTGAGTGACGTCGACGGCGTGCACTGAGTTATGGTATGGGTTAGTACTGTGGTATCCATCCTCGATGAGACTGAACAATTTCCACACCCTCTCAGCATCCAGTTTGAAATGTTTGATCAATCCATACATGTGGAACAAGTGCACACACAGAACGGGCAGGCATCTACCTGTAGGAACAAACAGTATAGGTTTAATACATGAAAAAAAAATCTTATATAGTCTTAGAACCTTAAAAGCTACTATTACTTAAAAGAGAAATACCACTGAGTCGGTCAGCGATACGCATTTACAGGAATGAAATGATAAAAAGTAAATTTACAAGGCAATGTTCAGTAAGCGTAGCAAGTTCGTAGCCGATTGTAGAAACAAGTATTGCCGCGTAGCAGGCTCGTTGGACCGTGCATACGAATATTCGAGTACAGCGCGATTCGCGTAGCTAATAGTCAAGGTCAACCGTAGCTCGTCAAATATTCTGCTACGAGTATTATAAACAGGCGAAAGCGATATAATGAGTTTCCGTATGTACTGTTCACTACATTTGCAAAACGAACCTTTTAGTATCACGGATTAAAATGGCGAGGTTCCATCACTTTTAATAAACTTAGAGATCTTTCATTTAATTATAAACCGCTCATCGGGTAGATAAAAGCACCAATTCTAACTCGTCCTATTATGGTAAGTAGATTATAGGTTATATAGAATTACGTGAGTGATTGGCGAGGAAAATCTATTTAATAAATACGAATGCATTCATGAATGGTTCATTAATTAATATAGCATAATCATAATATTAACAGCATTTTTAATAATATAGCATAAAAATTATTTATTCCGTTCACTCGATGTAAGATTTCATTTAGAGCTTCTAGTTATTTAGGTTAATGACAACTCAGAAATAAAAAATAAATGAGAAATTTTATAAATTGGAACTCAGAAATAAAAATAAACAACAATAATTATTATTAAAAACCTGTCATTACTATCTATATAATTATAAACAACAAACATGTAATTTGGCCTGTGAATTTGGCATATGGATGACGCCGACTTTACGACTTTTCTAGGAACATGGAAACAATATTTAACATCTATAATATGGATCGATCTCTCTCATCTCCCGAAGACTCTTAATATATTTATAGGTTATCTACAGATAACAAAAAACTGAACAACATTGAGAAATATTGCTACCGAATTTATTCCCAAACCAAGTAAAAAAGATTGGTGAGATTGAAACGGTACTACCATCTGTTATAGGTACAGCAGTATGCTGTGAAGATAAGAATGGTTGCTGACTGGAAGAATGAATATATAGACACACACATACACACACAGCGAAACGTAGTCGAGTACGTGACGTAATAACGTTGCTCGAGACGTGTGCATACATTATTAATTAGTTGATTTTATAAACGTTTCCCAGCATTGCTTGTAGTCGTTATGTACACGGGATTAAGGGCTTCTATAACCCACGATAATCTGTATCCAGGCCTAGTAATCCTGTATGCATATAAGAAACAACTATAGTAACTAAGTAAAGTTGCATTTTAATAAAAATGCGATTTTATGTAGTTTTTGGAAAATATTGAAAACGTTATTAGTGTTTTACAAAAAAGGCAATTTATTATTTTTACTAAGAAGTTCTTAGATTGACAGATTTTATTTACTAAGTATATTAGTTAGCCATTAGACGGTACCTAAAGTATAATTAGTGACTTAAACTTAGTAAACAACGAGTGAAGCGCGGTCACCGGTCACCCAAGTTTGTTAGTAATGGCTATTTTAATTTGATCACCATAATTTCCGCAAGCTATGTTCTGAGAAACACTTGACGTAATTAATGAATATATAATAAGTTATATGTAAGCATACACAGTAGCTCTATCTACATCTATATAGTTCCATACACTAACAATGGCATCAAAGCCGCAAACAGGAGCGTCAGTTAACGAAGTTGTATTCACAAACACGAGCCATGGTTCTTATCTAATGAAGTTATCAGCGATGGTTATCGATACGTTGCTCTTATTATGTCAAACAAAGCACGTTCCGGCGAGTTTCAAATTATTCGTCTAGACTACTGCCACGTGTTTTATAAGAAACCTCTCCATACGACGATCAGTCTTAAAATAGTAATGTCTGCAACGGAGATGAAGCCTCCCTGCGATTTACATTATCACAAATCATCTTTTACTCACAACTTCAACCCCTTTACGTTGAACGACACCATAACCACTAGAGGACTAATGTTATGAAGTCTGCTAAGAAACATTTAATAAAAAACTCTTTTAGGTACTCATTTTACCATTTGCCAATAATAAACAAGGATAGCAAATTTTCATTCACACGTGATAGAAAGGGATGCACTCTGTCATTTGTAAAGATCAGAACACTAATGCTTTGTCTGAATGCATACATGGTCTATTCTATAGAGTTACGAGGTTGATACCTACATATACTACTAAATGTTACACTATGCAATCAGAATATCTACAACCCTTGTTTTCTATGAACATCATTATAAATATCTCCACGAAATAAACATATATACAGAATGTTTTAGTGTTTTTTAAAAGAATATTTGGCAACAAGTTTACCAACACAATGCTTGCGTAACATCTTTCCATTTCATAGAAGAATCGTGAAAGAGACTAATGGATGTGAAGTAGTCGGATGGTTTTAAAAATGCCCATCCATTCGTAACAATATAACTTAAGTACTTTTTAAAATGTGATATCTTTCATGTAATGATACAAAAATACTATCTATAGAACTGCTATTTGTGTTATTTTTATTGCGAGCTTTTGTATTTTACCCGATTCCGTGTGTATGTACTCGTATATGATGGTTTTTAATCATTGCAGTGTATTTATAATATCTATTTTAACTTGGAGGACATTAAAAATTTATCGGATGCTTTGTACCTCGTCGCTAGATTATCCTTTTTATTCTTTCTCTGTTTTCTTTTCTTTACAATTTATAAATGAAACTCCTGTAAAAGCACCGTCATCGGAATACTACCGCCTTAATAGCTCACTGCAGAGCATACTCCACCACGCTGCTTCAGCGCGTATTAGTGGAAAAGGTAGCGAACTATGAACGTCCCAACTGTCGGAGGTTACTTACTTTACCAGTTGAAAAGCTTTCGACATGACGTAACGACGACTATTTACCGATAACAACCGGGACTAAGAGGTATGCTGCGAAGCACAGACACTAAAGATTCATTTGTTTATAGTGGTCACCTATTCATCTACCTACCGTGCCCTGTATTAAGTTAGTCGATTGAATATGTAGACTGGTCATAGACTGACTGCTTCGAGTCAGCGCCAGCAGCCCGGCAGCCGGAAATAGAAATGCTCGCGGTGATACCGCCATTGAAGGACAGCGTAATGCAGTTGGTTTACACAAATGCGCACCTCCACTGCTTTAAACTGCTCTAGTGGATGATTTAAGTCCATCTATATCCAGCCTTACGATTGATATAATCTGCCGTGCTACGAGCGCTTCGCATCATAATCACAAACTACTTAAAATATTTTGTATCGATAACATCCGTATTTGACTTTATCGTAGCCGGTCATCGTTCTACGCGTCTAGCCCACATAGCCTCTATGTGTAAACCATTTCAAATGTAAATTGCGCAGAACAAACGTCGTCATTATCTGTTTACAGTACAACAAATACAATACAAGCAATTTGTAGAGGAAGATTTTAGCATTACAATGACTAACTGCCACAGTTTACTCCTCGTCACAAATAGGCGTAACGTACATACATATTTTCGGTACGTCATGACGGACCTTACAAAATCGTACGTTCAATACATTTTACGCGATGACCTTGGCGACGTTGTGTGCCTGTTAAGGAACTTGCTTCACCGCTATATACTAAGCCAATAGCAAGTATTGTAAACGTTTGTTTTAATAAATATTCCGATTAAATTTATTAGCGTATTGCATGGCAAACCTCATCAAAACTATTAGTATTGAAATTGTTTAGAATTTACAGAGCGGGGAAGACGAAATTAAAGACGTAGTTAAAAGTTTGCTTCAAACTTTAATATTAACTAAAGGACCTATTCTATGGTACCTATTCGACCATAACTCACGTCAAACAATTTATTATAGACTCATATTTCAAAATGTATGTACAGAAACTTTTAGCCTTCCGTAATTAATAATAGAATCAATAATATTTTTGCAGTAGATATACCTACAAATTAACTTCTTTTAATGAATTCGTAAACGTCAGAAATTATAAGAAATAAATCTCTATTAATTAAATCAGGTAGCTTTTTGAAGATTTACTGGCACTCGTTTGATGAACTTTAACAAATAAATACGAGTACCTAAATACACATTTTTCATTACATTTTTCTTCCTAAACATTTTAACAATCCGATTTTAGTCAAACCTTAGTAAAATTAAACAAGACACAGCTTGTGTTGTCCGTACTTTGATTTTATTTATTACGGCATAAATAATGAGGCATTGTTGATATAGATACAGCTAGATAAAGCCAATTTCTAACAAGGTCCGACCCGATCTACGATCGACGTAGTGTCTAAATATTACCATCTTTTGTAAACAAAGTTAGACTGGAATAAATAAATCATTTTATTGCGTCCGGTGCAACATGCAAAGAATCTTAAATTTAAGCTCTCAGTTACGTAGCCTTCAGCGTCCTTTAGTTATGTAGCTTTTAGAAGCTTTTAGATGTTTAGCCCGTAGCTTTGTGTTGTAATAAAGTGTAGTTCAATAAAATTGCACGTGGCTAAAGAGCCACTACCACCACTTGGCTGTAACAGTAGCTACTATAAATATTGTCTTTTGTTCTTAAGTAAAATAATACCTACATAAGAAACTATTTTTAGTTTGGCCTTTATTACTATCATATCAATGGATAAAGCTAGTTTTGCGAAGCACTAAAGCGTCACAGAAATTCTAGCACAGCCCAAATATAATACTGGGCCTAACATTGCTTGTAAAGTAAAACATTTGCTGGCGACCAAAATAAAACATTATCGAATACTTGTTTTACGAAACGTAGAGACTGTACAAGTAATAATATTAGTTATTTCCTAATAATTCCTATGAATTCTGCATGAAGCCCTACACCTAAGCAGAAAAAAGAAATCAAATATTGTCTTAAATAAACAGGAAGTGAGTTGTACAAAGATAGCGACTTCTGGTAGCTAGTTCAGAAAACTTTATATACAATCGTAAAATATTTGTTCAGGTGCTTCATTGACAGTATATTTTAAATATGTTTAATGCAAATACAAATATATTTAAATTAAAAATGTTTTTTCTAAGGATAGAATCTTTTTAGATAGTTATCAAAATTTTTAGCAGATTACACATTCGATCCCTGATTATCAAGTACAAGTATGTACGAGTCACAGACCCATAAAAAAGAATAGACGGAACCATCGTGCCGAAAAATGAACGTTAATATGTGGCAGTTCGACCATATGAAGCCCACCGCTCAGTAGTATACGGCGAGTGGGTGACAGATTTTTGTGCGTCACTTATTTAGTCGCAATTGTACACAATCGCTCTGTCTATTCCTATTCTAAAGACCCAAGTCTGTGGTACGAGTATACGTACTGAAACATTTTAAATTAAACGCGGATGCTAGGACGGGAAGTGTAGGCTTCGTAATAGTGTTGTTTTATGTCAGTTACTCTCAATAGACAGTGGCAGAACGTTTCTAATGTAACGTGCACACATGCAAAACTTCAAACCGGTCGCAGAGGTCGCTTCGGTCGTAAAACAAGATGCAATATGGTAATGCGTAAACTGTAACTAAATTGATACGGGCGTAGTAAACATAGTGTTACAAAGATAGCTTTACATTACTATAGCAGCTTGTCTAAAATATTTAGAGGTCGTACCATTGTTCTGACAATTTTGAATACAATAGAGATTTTGAATCGGATTAGTTTTACTCAACAGCCTCGTTCACGTCGGCTAAGGACTGGATGGATAGCCAAAAGAGGGAATTAATCATTTAATCTTTGCCAATTTAAATATATTTTTATTAGACCTCGTGTAAATGCGTGATAAAATCTACAATGCTGAATTTCACTAACTTCAAATTCTTGTATAATCATAAAACTTCTGAGATCCCAAGACAATGTCATAATATGATGCTATCTAGCTTGGCAGATTTTTATACAAACTGGAGAACCCACTCTGTATTTGAAAGACCATAAATTGAACGCGCATAAAAATAGATAATAAAGACACGTTCAATTTACTTGGCTAGAAAATGAGAAGATGAATAAATTAAATTAGAATTAAGCGATTCTCAAAAATGTACCTAGCACCTACTGCTTAATGTCTATTAAGACGTAGATTTTACTTATTATCCAACATGTTACATCTAGATATACAGGATATCTACAATAAAATATCCTTCGTCTATTCAATGTCGGCCGTTATAAGAAGTTAAATGCCTATTGAGTCTATACAGAGCAACTACTCTCGTTGTGCCCTATCGTGTTTTTGTCACTGCTGTCTTAGGTTCTCAACCTGATACTGTATAAATTCTATTTAATTTTCTCAGAGATTGCTAATGGAACATTACCAGATACGTTCAAACTAAACATGTTTACTATCCAAGAAAATAAAGAAATGATGCGCAAAAAAAAGGAATTTATCATATTTTCATTCACATGTATTTATATTTAATCGTTTAGCTCGGAAAAATATATTGTATCTGCCATATACCAAAATATACATATATAGTCAGTCTTCTGAACAAAAAAGCGTAGTCGAAAAAAACAAAGTTAATTTCCAATGATAAAGTTTTCCGGTACATTGCTTAGCAGCCAGTTCTCGGTGACATACGTCAGATCGTAAAACAAAACAAAAAAGAAACGAAAATTTACCTCACTTTTCCATTCTAAGAACTCAAGTCTTGTATTTTTCATGTCTCTATATTCTGAGGTAGGTATCTACTAACCAGAAAAGTTGAGCTGCAGTGGTCTACGCGAACCCTATATGGCGTACTAGCGCAAACAAGACTGGTTTCATTGATGCGAATATATTACATTCGCACTCCATACAAGAAGCGAGTACCGTTATAATAATAATCTTGTCGAAGGATACATAATGCATGGTTGTCGGTACACTACGAGCAGATGCCCAAATTAAGGTAACGCTATGTTTACACAAACAATCTCGGTACACGCATTTATGGCGGCTTCGATTTGTTTTAATATGAACTACTTATTTTGAAGCTATTTTTATAATATTTCCGGACTACAAAGTTACAATTTACTTTTCGATGTCTGTGCCAGTAAAATTATCAAATAAAAAACCCACAGCATAAACCTTAAAATAAACTTGAAGGCTTGTAAATATTGTTGTGTTTTTTAATTATTTTTTGAGATTGAAAGGATATTTAACATCTAAGTAAAATAACTAGGCAATATTATTATCAGTATAAGAATCTAATTATTCAAGATAAATACCAATTGGCGTTAGTCGCTTTTCACTGTTAACATATTTGAAAAGTGAATTCACGAATCAGACTGCCTTGTCATGAAACCAGAAGACACCTACTTGGCACGTGAATTCATTATAAATGTAAAGTATAGTACTTAACCGTATACCCACATCACAGGCTACCGCGGTGAAGGGTGACACCTTTACTACAAAGGCGTCAAAAGCTTCGAACGACTACAAATACATTCCTATCAACAAACAGTAATAGGGTATTACTGTAATGCTGGCCAGTAAGGCAGATACATTTTTTTCGCGGATTTTACGTTTGATTCGCTTCGGAATAGAACATTATTGAAGACAATTAATTCTGTACAATTATAATTCAAGAAATGTAAGAAACGGACATGGAAGCCAATGAACCCTTAAAAGGAATATAGATAAACATAAAAAGGCAGAACATTTTGGCAAAGGTTGTTGAAGACAATATTACGAGATAGACAATTTAGGAGAGATGACAGTAGTAGCTTTCCAGTATTTTGAAATAAATGTATCTTTTATTTTGGTTTTGGTATACCTAGCATAAATACAAAATCTGAACAGCACTATAATAAATAGTATAACGCATTAAAAATTCTTTTCTACGCTCACCCCTTAGCAGGGGGACGAATTCACCCTCGATATTGGACGATACGTTGAGGCTGTCCAATGATATCTTTTTATTTTATCTGATTCATCAATTTATATTGTTGATTCATTCACTTCAAATCTTGTTCGTAATTGTAAGGATTCATATTATAAAAAATGTAATAGGAAAATTTCACCATCGAATTCAAGACTTATAAAAATAATTCCGATCCGCATTCAAATATCCAATCTATCCATTCGATGACAATGTAGTATCTTGTGACTGGTCTCCTTCTAAAATCGTAACTGAACCATAATTTCGAGTCCTTTGTGATATTGTTATGAAATCTCCTACTACTAAGTACCGATTCTATCAACAGTGTTGCTATCTGTTAGTTGTTACAAGGATAATGTCATTAGTATATTCGTAAAATACTTCTATACGTTACACAACCACAGAGCAATGAATGTATCTGTTACATGTACACAACAGTGATACTGCAAATTAGGCGTACTCGGACATTGGGCAATTTGCTGTTTGTAGTTGGTTGAGTGTGGATGAATATTCTATAATTTCCACTGTTTAATAGACCTCAACAGGACCTTTGGAGTTTTAATAATAACTTCAGTTCAGTGCATAACTAAGGTACTCGTATCAGTTAACAAAACAATTGGTGGCCATTTCTAACAGAATTCTGAGCTTGTTATACATCGAAAATCTTATATAACTTGATAGTTTACAAACTACTTAACCTGACAAACAAGTAAGAATTGTAATTTCAATCGATGTTATGACACTGATTTATGGACTTCCTAAAACAATTGACTTGGTTGCTGCATACAAATTTCTGTGCAACCTCATTTAAACTGATAAACAGTTCCTTGTGTTTGGTACAATAGTCTTGAATCCCATATGCCTCAACTTTATGCAGCACATTAAATCCTTTGTTGTGCATAATACGTCTTGCGTCACAAGTAGAGTATACTTCCTCATATTTTTCAGGTCAACTATTTACATGTTCCACTCATGAATCTGTAACTGACTTCAGTCTTTTGTCTTGTAACTGTTTTTCTTACGTCATGGTATCTTATTGAGACAGATTACACGAGTATTGTTGATCCTTTAAAATCCAATTTCACGAACTAAATACAAAATTACAATGTGTTTAATGTGAATACATGTAGGATGATTCCTCAAGAGATAAAAAAAGACAAGTAAACACGTACAGATCTCTAAAACTTTTTTTACGAATAGCGTACATTTGCCTATAAATTAAGTTACAATAGTTCATAGGAACAACATTGAAACTTATTTGCTTCACAATCTATAACATCTTGTGCAGACGACAGCTTTAGATAACGTGCATTTGTCTGTTACTCACTCGCTGGGGAGTTTCACCGGGGAGCTGATTGATCTTAACAACAAGATAGATTTCTGTTCGGTCGACCGTCCACAGGCATTCCTATCTATGTGTAAGTGTATTCGTAAACGAATCATACAAATACATTTATCATTTTTAACCCCCGACGTAAAAAGAGGGGTGGTATAAGTTTGACGTGTCTGTGAGTATCTGTCTGTCTGTGGCACCGTAGCTCAGAAACGTATGCAGTGATTTCGATTTAGTTTTTTATGTATTAAAGGTGACTTAACTGCGAGTGTTCTTAGACATGTTTGATGATGCAATGTAACGACAGTTTTTTAAATAATAATATAACTCTATTTAAATAATAGACGTTGTCTCAGTATTTTCTAGTTTTAAAGCAGTCGTTGGCAAAACATTAAACGAACAAGCACGATTATGAATAGTATGACTGATGTGTAATGTCAAAATACAACATAATAAAGTAGCTTAACACGTGCGTTGTACTGTTACAAAATACGTTGCACCATGCAGTGATAACATTTGAGGATATTCAACCCATTTCAGGGTACAATCTTTGAGATAACAGATTGGGTACGAACGATGTGAACAGTTTGAATGTAGGCAAGTACTTGTTTAGTATTATTAGACAAGTACTTTACTTGTTAAGTATTATTATTATATTATTTTTTATGACTGATTACTCCTTCTAAAGGGATAAGTACAACCTCAAATGCGGGCCTAAGCCGAGCGATTGAGGTTTTTATTCGATGGGGACAGTAGAGGATGAAAAAGTGGACGATGACAGAAACTTATTATTATTCGATGACTATGATTATTCAACGGCAAAAAATATGTGAAATAATTGTCAGTCTTCAATTTAGCATGCTCGAACGTTACGACTCAGAATCGACGTAGCTACGTTTTATTACCCTTTCTTACGGTTCATTTCATACCGCATCGAATATGAATTATGTTACACACATCCACAGGTGTATTTGTGGGTGTAACAGTATATTTACTCGTATTTCATTTGAAAATTTGCACTTCGTCAACAATCAAAAGGATAGATTCAAAGGAGGTTCAGCTACACAACGAACGGAACGGTAAATTACACGTCATACGATCATTGTACCCTTACGACAGGCAACCGTTTCAACATCTCAACCGACTCAGTGTATTCAACAAGGGACGTATTACGTAGAACCTGTACCTACCTACTGGTCAACGTCATCGTCAGTCTTCGTTACTTTGGTAGATTTCAGAACGGTTTTGTGACGAAAATGCTACGCGCAAACAGTATATTGCGACATTTCATTTGGCATCCTTGTATAACATTAATAAGTATAACACTGACAACTATATGAATAAATATTTTCGAATATTGAGACCTACTTATTTTTTGTAAGTATGCACCTGCGTATAAGAACATTTAAAATAAATGGACCAGTAGGCGTAGACCCTTTTTCTTATCAAATAAAAGATTAATATTATCATGAATGTATTCAGATCAACTTGGTAAATTAAATTACTCTTATTGTCAACACTTGTTAGATGATCTGGTAAATACATTTACGAGAATTAGGTATTAAACTATTTGAAAAAAAATTCAAGAACAAATTCTGCGACTAAACCTTAATGCATTCATTTCACTATTAAATTTGATAACGAATATGAAATTAAAGAAATTACTAAAAAGGTAAATAAATGAAAACAATTTTTATTAGTCGCAGAACCCAGGTTTAAGTAATAAATATATAATTGAGATACATTACCACCGGAAACATTATCCAGGGTAAATGCGTTGAATTGCCACATTACCGATTTGTTAAGAATGCACTGCAAAAGAAGCATACAGTTAATATACCTTATAGACTTAAGGAGAGGCTTGAAACGATAAGTTCATAGTTCCATTGCATAGTGTAGGGCAAGGAGGAAACTGACAGTTTCCCATTGTTATTTTTTTACTGATGTTACATTCATAATAACGATCGGGAATAGTATTTTAACAAATGCCAAGTTACTCCTTGATAAAACTATGCCATAAAACTGAGTATCATTGCATAAATAGTTCACTTTCGCATACTGTAAGGAAATCGCTCAGATGGGATAGAATAACGGGACAATAAAAAATATTAAGTCAACGACCCAAATCCGCATCTCGCTGTTGAATTTAACATAAACTTCGAACACAATGGCTAACATATGTTTAACAGATTCTTGACTGCCTGTCAATAGGTACGATGTATCAGTAAAGAATTTCAATACATATTCTTATGTTCTTTTCGCGTATAATATAATTTTATATTAATGCTTTCGCGGAGCATGTCATGTAAGTAAATTAACATCCAAATCGTTTGAAACATACTGTCCCTTCCATTATCTTCTCTCAAGCTCGCAATGCGCAAGAAAATAATTCCTAAAACTCAACCCTACGGTTGAAAAATATACAAATGTCATTAAATTATTTTTTATCCTTAAATTGCTGCGAAAATAACCAACCGTAAAGACTTGTTTTAGGCTTGATTCTGGTCACAAATGCGTAAACAATTAACCCGCGACAATTTACGGACGTGACTGATTTTTCAACGATGGCATTCATTGTTATATCTTGCTGGTATTATTAAACATATTTGAACATCTTGTACTGCGAGAAACACAGCCATATCGTACTTTGTATGCGTGGCGACGTATTGTAGTCAATAACACCATGCACCACTTGACTGTCTACGTGTGACATTTCGAGATTTTCACCTTCCGTCATTTGGAGGCTTACTCTCGCATTGTCTTAAGCTCGTTTCGTAAACAATAAACTGCGTTAATTTCCCTCGAATCGTCCTTGCTCGAACTACTTAGAACGCGAGATAGTCAGCGATTGTACGTCATATACACAACGGACAGTGCGTGGGGATGCCTCATGAATACAAATAAATTATATTTAGTAAAGCGCCGCGTCGAAGGACTATCGAACGACCGAGATGCGAACAAGCCGAACAAGCTTCAACTTCACTAAGAGACTCTCGTCACTTCATGCTTTAGACTGAGTCGAGATCCTTAAATATTTGCAAATAATGCAGAATTTAAACGATATGGTGTCTCTAAGCATGTTGGGAACAAATGCATGCTTAAATGGATACTGAGAACGAACTATAGAGGAGTGTAGACGATTTTATAAATTCGTCGACGGACTCTTATTCCAAAGTTATACTAAAACTCGAAAAGCCTTCTTCTAACAAATGTTTTACAGTTATAGATGTACAAATAAGTGAAGTAAATAGCTACGCACTCGGAATGGTCTTCATAACTAGAATTAATCTTTATTCTTTACGCATTTGCATCCACGCTAGCAGGCTAGCATCACAGCATAAGTGCTATTCATTAATCTCTACGAGTAGTATTTATTAATCCCATGAAGGGAGCGCCGTTACAATAGCTAAGTGATCGTTCATAGATCAGTGATTGATATAGAAAATACTACTGGTAGAAGTGTAATGAGGAAAGAACATAATGTACTTAAAGTCCTACGATATTATACAGGCCTTAAATCTATGCTGGAATAATCGTCGCTATCGATAGAAATTGTGATAAGACGCCATATACGAATTCTAATTCTTCATCTGACTATAAAGGTATTCATCAGTTAGTTGCTACAAATCCATTAACAATCTCAATATGCACTATAAAGTAATTACCGATGAGTCTGGATCGACAGATGGCGACGATTAATCGTTCCTTATTTGGGGCCACTTAAAAAGTACTACTTACCTGTACTTGTCCAAGAAGCAAATCATCGAGTAAAGCCATGTCTTTGACGAGCGAGCGGGTGACATGGCGTTGCCTGCAACGTCGGTGAAGGGTCAGAAATCGGCCGGTGACAACGCCTCGTAGTGTCATGTTGGCCAGTTCGGCGTGGTACTCCCTCTGGAGGGACGTCGCCGTCGGCTGCAGACTTACTGTCAAACAAATATATCAAATTAGGCGTGCCCGAATCTAGGTACATCTAATTCACAAATGACTATATACCTAACAGTTTTTTGCCCTAATAATTACTACCTTTTCAAGATATTTGAATAGAGATCATTCTATTTTATTTACGTACGAAGCTAAGGTAATTGATAGCCCTATTATATTTACCACATTGGAAATAATTGTTAGGTTCCATTGGAAGGTTTTTATGCGTGGGTAGACTATATATTTGGACTGAGGGAACGTTTTCAGTCCGACGAGTTGCCTCGACTAGCTCCAGTATGGTACTGAAAATCAGTGCCATGTTACTCCCACACGACTGTCGTCGAGAACGGTTCGTTTCGGGGGATTCGATGTGGCACAGATTCGGTAACATTTTACATTATTTTCATTATTCGCGTTTGTTATTTTATAATTAACATTCTGACGCAGTTAGTATAAATGGAAACTCAGTAGTACCTACATAGGTATCTAAATTTTATTTAAATTTATTACCCACTTCGGAAGAATAACAATATCCCCTTTAAATTTGAAGTGGTTTTGCCCCTGGTTAAAAACACGGAATAATAAGTAAACAAAATCAATGACGTAACAATAGCGTGGGTTTAGACAAAACACTCCAGATATAAACATCGGGTAAGTCACATGACAGTCGTCTCTAATTTGTTTCAAAATAATAAGCAATGAACTAGAACTTTATGAGTTTTTGTGGACATTGGTGAATGAATGAAGTGTATCAAATCATGTCCCTTAATTGAAATTGATCCAGTTCGCTGACAGGACTAATTGGCTAAAACCTACCCTAACAATATATTCATTTCTACAATTTCTGTTATTTTACCTGTTCACCTTTAAGATTGAACCAAAAGACCGGCTATCGGAATTGAAACACACATTTTGTACTGGAATATAAAATGTAAATTTCTAAATGTTCAGGAAGTGCTCTACAGGTTTTGATAAGTAAACTAGTAAATGAAATCAAATGATTTTAAGAATGTGTCAACAAAATGACGTAGAGAATCAGAAAAAAATCGGGGTGTTTTATAAGTTTACTTCATTTTACTGTGATAATAAAAGCTAGAGCACTACCTAGGTCGGTATTATGACGGTCCTAGCTTCACTACTGCTAGCGACACTACTGCACCCACAAAACATGTTTAGTACATAGGTAGGTACTACTAATGACTATTTGTGTAGATATGTGCCATATCTATTACATTCCTATGGCGCTGCGCTATTTGCCAAATACCAGGACATTATCATTTGCAATGTGTATAGGTATATTATATGGTATACGCACAATAATTTGCGATTCAATTTCGATTAACCCAATCGTGCCCAATAACATTAAACTCATGCCTTTTCAAATCAACGGGACAACGTATTTCATCTACTTTTAAAAGCATGGGTTAAATTAATCGATGTGTTTTATTTTAGGTTTCCTTAAGTAATGTAGTGTATGTCTTGAAAAACGTAGAGTGATGGCTTTACTTACACTACTAACCATTATAAATGTAATCCGCACGTAAAGCTTACCATAAGAGGCCATATTCTATCACCTATTTACCAACACCTTGGTCTGCCGGCATGAGGTTAGAATCAGAATTCTAAACAGCCTCTATACTTCTAACATCTCACTGCACTTATCAAGAAATAAAAATGTTTTAAAATGGAAATATCGTTTGTGCCACCTACGAACGAACGCAATATATTATACCGCTATTCCGATACTTTATAAATGTATTGTATTGACCTCTAGTACGGACGAGGCTTTATATACCTTCATCAATTCGACAGGCTAAAACTTTGTTTACGTTTCAGAAATACGTATCACACCGAAAATATTTTCATGTAAAATGTTGCCAAGCCAAGACGAAACCCTGTGGCTCGTATTTTCAAAAAGTTATCATCTCGTATGACGAGACTAATGTAATAAAATTTTAGCTTTTTAGGATTTCAGCAATTACCTAAGACGAAGGAATCACCCGGAAGGAATTACCTGAAGGTGAGTCAATGACGAAATTGAAGTCTGTTATTGTATAATGGCACTAGTTTAACGCGGCGGTAATTTATTTCAATTTTGGTCAGTAAA
>LGAG01000004.1:658210-688307 GCA_001278395.1 Lerema accius
CATTTTTATTAAGTATGATATGCCCTACTATTAATAGTCGTAAAAGTAATAACACTAATAACATTTCAAAGCAGACTATCAATAAAATATTCATTTTTCAAAATGTCAATCATTCCCAGTTTGTTCATCGAGTATCATTCAAAGCTGAATGAACGATATTTATTGCTACCTTCTTTTTTATTCAAAGAAAACCGGTAGCCGAGTAATGAGGGGCAATTCTAATAAGAAAAAGTTTCCGTTCCGTGTGGGTACGGAAAATCAAGCACTTCAATTTATAGAATTGAATTTATCCAACTATAAAGGCAAGAAATGGAAATTTTAAAACCCCGCAAGGCTTGATGCATGATATGCAACATACACAATCATAATAATGTACTTTTATCTTGACTTTGTATGTAATACAATATATAGAGACAAAGAACACACACTATTCGGCTTACTTGGTATGTGATTGTCAATAAAATGTATGCAGGGGGAATTATAAAGTAAAAATCTTGTTCTGTTATTAATATTTTTGTTTTACGATCGATCTTACATATTTTGAAATGTAAAACAAAGTATAATTTATTGTATACTGTTTGGTAATATGAAATACTGGCCAATATTAAAAAGAAATTACAGATAGAAAAGTAAAATACGGAATTGGGGGGAAATGGATTAGGATTCCAGATTGAAGTACCTAAAGTTAGGTCACTTCACTGCAACCTAATATATCGCAAGAAGTAGCAGTTCCACGAAGTGTCCCGAAATTATCCGAAACCGTGATCGGGTGTTCCGACTAGTCTGCCGATTAGTCGGCCTTTTCACAGTCGACTAATCGGCTAGTCAGCCAAATCGGCACATCTCTAGCTATTTATTGTATTTATTCTAAACATAGTCGTCAGAATTAAGAATACCCCCGTTCCTCAGGTGAAATGACGTGATATTCAACTCGTCCCCCAATCTTCAATTCTTTCAAAGACATTTTTCTTATTGTTTCGTGTAACTTTATTTATAATTCTTTTTACTTTTGTTGCTATCCCGAAAGTAAGATTCGATGAGATTCGGCTCGACCCTTTCTCCCTCCAAAACGCATCTTAATTGATGCCCCAAAAAATTTTGGAGCGGTTATTAATTAGCGATACGAATATGCATGTACTCAGTGAGTGATTTACGCTTCACTTCAGCTTCTGGTACAAATATTTACATGTGCCCGGAATCCTGGCGCTTGCAATTTGCGCTGGCTGTTGCACCTACTTAACTCTACCATGCTGTAAAATAAACAAATCGGAACGTCAGTAATTCTATAGGTTATATTATACTACGAGCAATCCTAGTAGACATGAGATTGGATTTAAGAATACGGCCCGAAAAATAGCGATAAAAATTTTAGGTGTGTCGAAAAAATTAATCATGGTTTAATTTTGAGAAAAATGCGTTTAGACTTGATTCATTTATAATAGGTAGTGCTCTATTATTATTAGTTCTAACATAGATACAGTAACAATTTATTTGATTTATTTTGGTGTTTAATTTTAAATTACAGGGTGGCTCGATTCTTGTGTCCGGGAATATATCAATATACAGATATATACGAGTATATATGCGAAACGGCAGTGCGCATTGAAAATTCCGTCAGACAGGTCATTGCTTTAGAGGTTCGCTTTGTCGGGATGCTCTGAAATACCAATGCATAGTGTTTCCAGCACTGTTCAATCTGCTAAATTACGTTGCTACCTTTTCTCGTACATCAGGCTATTAGGCACACTGTTATTAGGTACTATTAGGCACACTATCATTAGGTACTATTAGACACACTATTATTAGGTACTATTAGGTTATTAGGTACATCAAAGGAAAATTTTAGCAAGCTCTACTTAGGTACTTACTATTCAAATACAATAATTGTACCACAATGACCTCAGTAATACCTACTGCTTTTATTTTGTAAAAGATACATAGAAATACGGTGCGCAGTTAATGCATCAATGATAAAACTTCGATTGACGAATGATTGATAAAACGCTGTAATTACATAGGTAGGATAAGTTCCTATCTCTGAGGGAGATAATTTGAAATGTTAATCGTTTTGTATACTTATCTACCTTACATTTGTTGTACTTGGGACGACTATGGTGGCTTTTAAGAGGGCATATCCTACTATTTCACCAAATATTACCTACTTAAGTGCACTATTAGTACTACTAAGTATAGTAGGTACTTAAATAATTTTACATTCCTTTTGGTAGTAACTTTTTGACAAAATTTAAGTCGACCCTTGACACTGCCTTCCTATTCTCCTCTTAAGTTTGCAGTACAACTTATGACACCTCCTATACCTAAAAAACCCATTAAAACTTCTTAAAGAATCTGATTTTAACTCGACATTATCTCAAACATTTCATAAACATCTACTTTTCATCATTTTGATTTCATTCTTAGGTAGAAAGTTTTCGTAGGTAACATACACCTACTTCTCCATTACAATAATACGAACTGTCAAAGTACGTTGAATTATGTACTGTAGGTAATATCTAGATAGTCGCTATCAGATATTTCGAACATCATGTGTTTGGATATCAGGCAATTACTGACAAATCACAACTTATCTAATCTTCAATGACTTGTCGCGACGTAGGTACAAGCGTAGCCTATTGTAATCATATTAAAATAAAAAAATAACAATAATGTGACGAACCATACAAAACGGGTCCTCGCTTCACATATGTATAAGACTAACATACATTATAATGGCTTCAACCAATGAACGACGCCGTAGAGAATAGATCTAAACACGTACTAAGGCTTATTAGTTTATTCCAACAAGTTTGGGTTCCAAAAAATACATGTAAACTGTACGTATATTTTATTCAACTTTCCGTGAAATACGACTAGAAGGTAGTGGAGGCTATTGATCCTTAAAAAGTAATAAATTCAAAGCAATTAAAAGTCTACGCAAATTCCATATTAATACAACAAAAAGTCGTTTAATGTATGTTAAAAAATATACGTTAACGTATCAACCAATATGTATTTAACATCATTTTTTATTGATACCTCAATAAATACTCAATTTCGATAATCGTCTTTGATGTATAAAAAGCAACTCCCATCAGCATTTTCCCAAGGTTATATTATTTATGTTATGAAAAAATCCAAATTGCCGATCTGTTAATAGATGTAGAACGTTGTAAGTTGAAATTAATCTAAGTATTATCTAACTTGATAACTTAAGTTTTCTTCTTTCTTTCCTCTTGTTGGACAGCAACACCAACGCGTCGTTAATACCTTATGCGATGTTGATATAAATTATCAATGAAATCACTTTATTTGCTCTCACAAAATTCCATCTGTCATTCTGTACAAAAGTAGTTGTTAGCGTACAGTTGATAACTTTTTAATCTAGGAAAATTTGTTCTTACAATACAGACTACAACACTATGCAATGCTGTTTCTCAAAGGCCTTTTGTAGGCTCTGACATTGATCTACAGGTAAAGAGCCCAAACGTAATTTTAGCACAGTAAGATCTTGCTATTTTTTCCAATTTGTGTTTTTGTAAATAAAAAAGGAAAATCACAACTAGGTAACTTAAATTCATAAGGTCATACAATCCTTGACAATGTGTTAATGACGTTTGTAGTAAGCATTTTCCCAGAGACATGATACCCAATGTCTCTGCATTTTCCAAAACATAGTTACGTTAACCAACCAGGTCCATCACTTTCACGTAAAATACAATGCACGCGTAGGTACATCAACGATAGGATTCAGTGAGGAAGGTTGATTCGTCTTGATAAAGAATGTAGATCTTATCATCTGACCTAAATTACACAGCGATAAATTTTAAACAAAAGTGAGAAAGCATTATCTTTAATTCATTTCACAATAGAGTGGATTTGTATATTTTTATGCTTTTCAATTATTCGTAGGTACTATTTGTTTCCATTGTGGACGTAACATGGGAAAAATATTTTTAAGACTTCAAACATAGTGCCCAATTATTGCAGTCATTTCTTTTTAGTTTTCCACGAATCATTACTAGTTTATAAACTTTTATATCATTTTACCTGTCCCACTTTACGTAATGATCACATCTTAAAGGTTCAATTTAAAGATCTTTAAAAATAAATCATCAAATCACTTTCACTCTATTTATAAATCAGCCAACTTGCTCGTTACACAATCGCCTAGTAAACAAGTCTCCCGCGCCAGCAATTCATATCATATCAATGTCACACGAAGGAAAACTAATCATCTTGCTACCAATTATGCCGACTTCGTAACGAGACTAAGTAAACAATAACATACCGATCGTATGAACGCTAAGTATATTAACTGTCCATTTATACGATGTTTGCTTGGCGAAACGTGATATTCTAGCCCGAACGCGGCTTAGGCGGTAAAGGCATTTATTTTAGATTTATTCTTGACAAATAAAGCTACAAACACCTCATCTCTCGCCCAAACCGACTTCCAAAGTTTGTTGACATTGACTGTGATGTCGGTTTCGCTGCTCTGTTGAAAGGAATTTCATTTCAATTAAACTTCAGTGTTTTGTTGTAGCACAAAACAATTTTACTGAACGCAGAAACAAAAACACATCAAAAAATACATCAACCACTTTGGTAAGTAACTCGGTAACAACTCTGTATGTAACAGATACATTCATTGCTCTGTGGTAACAACGCACAGGTTACATGATTTTTAAAGAAATAAAGGCTGTTGTGACAAACTTTGTATAAGACCTAAGCTTAATTAAAAACAAAAAAAACTGGAGGAGCCGCTATGAGGTCGAAATTCGACCAGAACTCATGTCGTCAAACAATAGACTTAACGAGAACTATTATGTGTTTTATAATAAAAACGATTAAAAATCGCACTCGATTTATAAATAGAAATGCATCGTCCGTCACACACCCGAAACCTGTATAGCACAAAGTTAATGGCTTTACTAACAAATCGGTAAGCATTTCTAATCTTCATTATCTTTTGGACGGTAGTCAATAGGCGATTATTCCTCGTAACGCAGACCGTATCGTGTAATCGAGCGATAAAATGTATGCTCTGCGTAAGATGCGAACGATCATTACATTTTGTAACTGTCAAGTTTTATTAAATCGTCGATGCTATCGTAAGAGGTTTCAAACAATGTTGCGACGTGCAAAATAAATGAAACTTCTAAAATTTTATAAACACAATTTATTACGTAACACGTGTTCGACTGATAAGGCAGATAATCGCTGTGAAATGATATGAAGCAGTCTTCCTCAATAACAGTTAATAAACTGCGTACAAAAGTTAGTAAGGTTGTTTCCTAACACAAACGATCGTCTATTTGATGAAACTGCCGTTCAGCACTTCGACAGGTTGTGGTATTTGAATGGCATTTCCATTTCGATCATCTCCTTTGGCTATCGACTACGCGGTGAGGCAGATTCCTACGAAAGCCGTAACACCTAACTTTGGTATTCACAGAATTGTTTACAAACTCTAACATGCTACTTTCAAAGCGAGCCTGCCTTAACTAATAATACATTTAGATTCTTCGAAATGAACAACTTACAATTCCTGTAAATCATAGGAAATAGGATATTCAAATCCTACGAAAATTTTGAACTAAAAATATAAAGGACGAGAACAATAAGAAGTCAACTCGAAATAAATTATAATCTAATAGTTCACGTACACGCGATTCTTGAAAATCAGTTTAAAATTACCATTAATGAGTAATGAACTAACTATGGAACGTATTTTTATCGTAGCCATACTTGCATATTATTTGATTAGTTGCGTATATAATTATAAATATGACCAAGTCAACATTTACTAGAAAACTATTTGGTTTTGTTTTAAGTAAGATTGACGCATAAGTTGTTTTCCATTGTGCAACTGAAAGAAAATTACCGTTTATCTTTACTACTCTCTGTCTACGATTAACGGACATATCTTCACATCTTTCTCGTCTAATCAACTTCCCTGAAGTATCGTCCGGGGACGGAAGGGGATGGGAGTAATGTTCCCTTAATTTATCATTTGGTAACATCAACTAAATATCAAAATCTAATCTTTATTAGCGACATCTATTACGTAATGTGAATTAAGATGACAATACTATTACGTAGGACACCACCATGTGTATTTCCATATGGTGCCGGCCTGTTAGTTGTTACTCCCCAGCGATTAAAATGGCCGTAAAGTTGAACAATGGTATATAATAACACGAGTTGTATGGACTTAATGTATGGCTCATGTCGCAAGCCACATTATTCGTTAGACGTTATAATTTGCTAGGACTGTTTGTCCAGGTGCTCCTAGATTACTGTATGTGTATGAGAAGCAGTATTTATACCAATTATCATTAAATGTTTATACTATTATACAAGAGGACCTGCTTTGTGAACAAAATTACACTACTCATTTCGTCAAGCTTAGAGGACCGATAGGATCAGTATTATCAGGATCTACATAGTCATTGACAATGAATGACAATTTTTTTGTAAAATCAATGGACATAAATCAGAAAACCATCGTAAAACAAAAGAAAAAGAGGTTGGTGCCTTTTCATAAAAGATACGATGTCATCTTACGTGTGATGTTAATAAAATTCAAACCATACTACTTACTACCACTACTATTAACTCAGTACTAAGTTGGACACTGGAGTCAGTTTTGACTTACACATCTTCAACATTCAACCTCAAGCTAATAGATCGAACACTAATAAACCGAAGAAGAATTCACAACGACGAATAGAAATCTTGCGAATGTACTGTCCAACATGTCTAGACTATAGATACCTACCATTCACATTTACTCGTATATAATGTAATAGATAATATGAGTAGAAACAAAGGATCAATAAAGAACACATAATTCGTGAATAAACGGACGCAGTAAGCGACAATGTTTTTAACTATAGTATAGGTAACTGACGTAGAAAAGTAATTAAATCACCGTTGCATGACGGTTTTATTTACTTGCGAAGGTGAAGCCGCTACGGGCGTCCCGACGTTTACATATCCGTAGACAGCGTTGGGACATACGAGTACGTAAAGGACGCACTTTTCAAACCGTACGGTTGTAGTGACACGAATGTATGGCAAGGTGAATCACGTCACGACGTAAGCGAGGGAGTTTATAATAAAGTTAACAGAGGTTTTATTTACTTTTGTAAGTTACCTACTTCTCATGTAAATACACCACAGAAAAGAAATCGCTGGAGAAACAGGTGTCTGTTAAGAGAAAGGAAAGAATGAGAAAGCTCTCACCCTAAGGCCAGTGAAAAGTATGATATAATTTCTATGAGCATATTATAAAGCTAATATGCATCATAACAATGACCAGTATACTGATAAATTCGATTAACGTTCACGTACTCATACGCCAGCCCGTGCATTTGATAGAACTCGGCTCTTATCATTTTAATTATCATCTCATTTCCCCTCTGAGGCTCCTCAATTAAAACAGCCAGTGCATTTCAATTGCACATAATTAAACGTCGATCCAAAGCGTATTAATAGTAGACTTCAGCTTCATAAGAACTGATTAAAATTCATAATAACACCAATTTGTGAAAGGAATAGAAAGATCATAAAACTATAATAACTCTTTTTTTTCTGCATGTTCAGACAAATCACAGAAAGAAGAAATGGGTACACGATTTCAATTTTTAATTTGCATGATTTAGCAACAGGGTTAAACATCCAGCAGTATCTTCAATCTTAGCAACATTTTAAATTAATTTACTTTCCAGCTGGCTTGAACTATCCAATACAGCGAAATTAATCTCACCTCGTAATTAAGGAAACTCAAGAGAGTTAAAAAGGCTTCTCAAGTCTAATAAACTAAATGGCGCACCCTGCTGAACAATAGATGAGTTGCAAGTTGTTGATCGTTTGGTTTATGGAGTATTGATAGACTCTCTCTTCAGAACGAAAAAGTGAGGTTATTTTTTCTTTTTTTTTTTATGATTTACCATACATGATGTACAGCCTGCCGAGCAATGTACCGCGAAACGTTATCATTTGTTACTTACGTTATGTTTTTTTTCGACTAAGCTGTTTTGTTCCGAAGGCGGTTTCTATATATTGTTTGGTTTGAGGATATACCTAATATAATTTTCCTGTGTCCCTTATACGTCTCTTTAATTGGGTTACTTACATCATTTGGTGATAATAGCGCTAAGAGAAATGCCGAGTAAAATTGGTTCCAGCATTTTTCTTAACCAGCAGTGTATCGGAGACACCTTTGGTTAAGGTCAATCGTCGGCAACGGCAGCTATTTAAAATCCAATGGCCTAAATACCGAACGCGTTTTCAGTTGTCGCACTTGGTCCAACATGTCAACATTATTTGTCATCATTTACGCATTTGCTTTGATATGTTTAAGGGAGTATATCAGACAAAGCAGGTACGACCTTAAGCAGTGAAGATAAGATTGAGAATTGCATTTTTTACTTGATTAGACCAAAACTAACAGGGTTAACTAAAATCATGTTTTTTACTTACAAGGGATTTTTGATATTCCACAAAAAACATGATTATTTGGAATTTTTAAAGGCAGGCTATGGCAACGATTTAGACGCCAAAAATTTTTTTTTTGTTTATTAGTTTGTCGGTATACCTTTTCGGGAATCACTCAGAAACTACTGAACCGAATTTAAAAGAAACTTATAATCTGAGGTGATGTATGAAAACTTTCCATCTCGGAAAACGTTTTTCCTTCCAGGGGTAAATCGGTAAAAGGTCCAAGATAAATATATACCAGCTACCTACAAGGAATTCTAAAAATAAGAATTTTAGTACTTACTTATCTCCGACTCCTCGGAACATGCAGAAGATCTGTCGTCGATTTTCTGTAAATAAAACAGAACATGTTTACTGACTAGCAAATAAAAAATTATTTTAATGTTTATGAACATTACAAGTCACTAATCAAAATAATTTACCTATTGTTAGGATGAAATATCGAAAGCATTTCTCTTTCATCTCTTTATCAATAAACTTTTACTGTGTGAAATCTCCAACACATCCTTTTCTGCATTATTCTTAAAACTATCGAAATTGGAATCCCGAACATTAAAATGTAGAAGATATTAATAGGTATAGGTACCTCGTTTTTTTCGTCGTGATTTAAAAAGTAAACAATCTTGGCACTACTTTTATTCATTTCATTAATTAAAAGAAATACTTATTTAGAAGTATACAGAAATTTATTTTAACATTAAAATTATTGTTTATTCTTTCATTTTTTGTAATTCGTGTATGTCTTATTTTTAAATGGATAATTTCAATGAAAAGACACTAAGATTGTTTACTTTTTAAATCACGACGAAAAAAACGAGATATAGTTGTTAATTAGTTAGTAAGTAAAAAACCGAACCTAATTGAGCGACAAGAAGCGAGCTTACAGTTTATAATGAGTTTGAAATTTCAGATTCACCATAAACGTAATGATTAGAGCGCACGCCACCTACATTTGAAGTGGGCGTGGGCGGTAGCTAGGGCAGTACCTAATGAGGAACATACATAATCCACCAGGGAAACACGGAGATATTTTTTAACAAACATTCTACCGTATTTTAAAATCCATTCTAATGTTAGCACGAGAAGTTCGACTTTCGTTACCTTTTGACCTTTGAAAAGGTTATTCTATTTATTACAAGCTTTTATTTAGTTTCACCTGTCCCGGTGTTTGTAATGAAATCTTGCAAGCTAAATTTCACCCACTTCCCGGTGTCCGATTGAGCTAAAATTTTACACACTGGTCGAGTCCTGATGACAATGCATGTTTACAATAAGCATGATGTGATACTGCTACCAGGATTGGCTCCAGATGATTGAACTCCTCAACGGTCAACAGTAAGGACATGAAATTTTGCACTTGTTAACTTTTTAGTTCTAGTTCTAAATACCAATTTATGAAAACTTGTTATTAAAAAAAATCTTAAATTTTTTTTTTTATAAGTATTCATGTGTGGTTCTTTGGTCTCGACATTAAACTTGAGGTGATATTTAGTTCAGTATTGAATCGATTATAAGTTCGTAAGAAAACTGCATGTTATTAATATACAATGCTATAAATAAAATCTGTGTTCCTATTACTCAAATCGATGCGAATGAACTTAATGAGTCACAATTTCATCCAGTTCTAGATACTAGGTACACTTAATTCATACGTCTTTAGTTTTATTTACAGATCCACTCTAATTATTTCCTGCTGCTATTCTGGTAGTAAAAAAGTCATAGATTCCATCAACCCTGATCGAGTATTTATGGACTTTCTCAAATTTTGCCAGTGAAGTAAAGTGAAAAACCTCAGACCAAAAAATTTATAGTCTTCAGAACAAAAAAAATTAAGTATTTTTTTTTCTTTTTGATTCGACGTATGTCACTTAGAATGGGCTATCTAGCAATGTACCGGGAATCGTTATCATTTGATAAGTACGTTATGTTTTTTTCTACTACGCTCGTTTGTTCCTGAAGTCACAGTATATATAAATATATACAATATTTGGTCTGAGTGAAAAACATACTTAATAGTCAAGAAATTCTAAAAATCATATTTTCAAACAAAACAATAATTAAAAAAAAAAACAATGTTTTTATCAACCCTGCAATTTAATACTTACACATCTCAAAATGATACATATAAAGCGTCGTATGGCAGTGACGGTATCCGCGATCACTTGCCGAATTCCTCGTCTTGGGGTACCCTGCTTACTCCTCGTCCGTTTCTTCACATTATCTTCGTCAGGAGGCATGTTGATCCTAACCAAATAAATAACTTCACTTACAAAAAATATGTCACTTTGTACGTAATATTTCCTGCAGGTTTTAAAAAAATGGTACAAAAAACATTAATTTCACCACATTTCTTACGACAACTTGCAATAATAATTTACATTTATTTTATAAGTACAATATTGTAAGTAACCTGTTAAGTTTACCTAAAATAAAACTAATAGCGATGACATAAACAGAGAAGTATCTATACGTAATACACTCTGGTGTAAGTTGTTGAGATGTCTTTGTTGTTAAACGAGACATTAAGCGTAGTTTCGCTTACGCTAGAGGCGTTCTCAGCAAAAGTAGGTAAAGCGTTTATGAAATTGTATTCCAGTCATAGTTTTACACACGAACGAATTTCTCACAACTCAGCGCTCACATGAAAAGGCGGAGGATTATAGAAGTAGAAAGATGAGTGCGCGGTCGGTGTAACGCGCCTAAGCCGGCATCAAAAGGAACACTAAAGACGCAAAAGAAATGCGAAGATGGGACATTTTTGTGGCGCGTAATATGTAATTTCAATCCCGATTTTTGACATGTCTTCGCGTTAAACCGCGATTTTGTACAGTTAATTATTATAAAACGCAGGTTGTATGTGTTGATATGGTAAAAGTCTACATGAGATTTAAAGAAAATATTACAAAATAACACGTTTTATGTTACACAGCACATAGTCGTCAGAAGGAAGGCGTCGTTGATAGTCAGTTTGACGTCGACATTATCATCTACTAGCGAGGCATATCGAACAAATCTACGCTATTGTTTGACGTAATGAGTTATGATTGAATTTTGACCATAGAGCGGCGCGGCGGCGCGGCGAGTCGTCCAATTTAATTACATTTATAGTTAATTTAATTTCCTTTTCTCTGAATAAATAAACATTGTAATAAACTACTTTTGTCTTTAAACTTTTTAATTGCGACTGATTCTCACAATGTTATTATTATTTTTGGCAACTGATTAATGAAATACCTACTTAGAAGGAAAAAAATTCGTAAAATAAGTTACATATTTACCGTACATAAAGACGTAGACAATAATAAATAGCTTGGTATAATATAAGGTGTACAAGTAGGTATATTTGCAGATAGTCATACCCATTCAACCGTAACCATTACTCGTGTTTTAATATTCAACGTACAGTACGTTACTACCAAAATCATTACATCCGTGCAAATGCGAGGACCTACGCCCGGTATAACTCATCTCGTTAACGATCAGTTCTGCTGACCGCGGTGTTCATAAATATCATTAAAATATACCTGCCTTTATAAATATATGCCTTTATAAATATATCGAACATCTGGAGTTAGGTTAAGGACCCTCTAAAAACTGGGGCAAATATTACGTCGGTAATATTTTAATGATGTTTTAAAAACCACCCCGCGTTAGATGTTGCTTTTGAAATATAATATAAAGTAAGATTAGAGATACAATACGATATCTGTGGATTTTTTATTACTGTTTCATTTCTTTTTATTAATGTATCAATATTACGCACAAGGGAATAACTTTTTATAAAAATCTTAACAACAAAGTAAATTTAATTTACTTTCTATTATCTAGATCATAACATTTGTTAATTATATGGCCTGAATAATCCATGGGAAAGTTTGGACTTTAGATTTTATTTTTATTAATAGAATAAACAACTCTATATTCTTCAGAGTGGTTAAATGACCACGAAGACAAAACACGTTTTCCGTGAATAAGGTCTGTGTCATGACGTAAAGCTGTAAACAGGACATTTATTTTACTTACAATGGTAAATAACAATCGAGTAATCAAGTAATATCCCAGTAATCCAGCTTGTCTATCTGTAAATGTGATGACGCAGTACCAAATATACTTCTGTAAATCTCTCCGAAACCACGACAAACAATATGGATCATTTGAGCAGGCCCAAATGATACAAAATATACATTCTACAAAAGCGTAAAACAAGAGTCGGTTCGCAGAAAAAGGGCATACAAACGTGACGCGCAAGCTTTGATAGAAAGGATTTATCCTAATTACAATCAACACCGAAATAGTTTTTATTTATGACATGGATGTAATTATATGCATGCATGATATGGACGTTTATCTACTTGAATATGTCACGTAGAGTCGCAAGGATTTTTGACAAAAATGACTCTGGTAACGTATTTTGTCAGCATTTCAAACCGAGGCCGGGTTGTTGGTATACGTCGTCCCTTGCATAAAAGTAATAAAATTATAATTTAAAAAAATTAAACCAATTTCAAAAAAGGTAACTGAAAAGTACGAAATAACGGATTAGGGACATAGAATTTGTTTTGAGGTCGGTGTGGTTTTACAATGATAACTATATTACCACCGACCTCAAAACAAATTCTATGTCCCTAATCCGTTATTTCGTACTTTTCAGTTACCTTTTTTGAAATTGGTTTAATTTTTTTAAATTATAATTTTATTTCATACTTTTTAGTTTACAGTTTTAACTAAAAAGAAGATTATTTTATGGCTCTTGTGATTAATTATTTTATGCTACCTAGAATTTGACTAAGGTTTAGAGCAGTTTTCCCTTGAATAACACGCTAACTCGTACATATAACTCGGACCATTTGGTCCGTATAAATTTTTTTTTTTTGGAAATTCGATTTTTTTTCATGCGCACTGCAATTTGACCAGGGTTTTAAGACATTTTCTCTTTGACACCATACCTGTAGCTCGTAATATTTGGCTATGCCGTGACAGGTTTTACTTCATATCTCAGAAAGTACTGACCCGATTTGGATAAAATTAATACTGTTCCCTAATTTGGAGTAAGTGTAGTCGAATAAAAAAAGAATGGTTCAAATCCGATCACTAGTTTCGGAGCTATGCTTGGACAAACAAACAAACATACCCACATACATACATACATACATACATACATCTATGAAAATTTGTATATTTGTTTAGAAAGCCCTTCTAGATAGTCCTGTGTAAAAATTTCACAGTTTCATTAATATTACATACATACATGTAGAATTGATAACCTCTTTCTTTTTTGAAATCGGTTAATAAATATAGTAAAATAACACGTCGTTTATTGTAACCGAGTATAACTAGTATTGCCATTTTCCATCAGATGGGACAAGGTCAAGCATTAACTTATTTAGAATAAAAAAAAACGAGTTACTAAGACATATTATCTGTAGAATTAAGTAGTAGTAGGTGCGTCTCCTCGTGTGTCGTTTGTTTATTAAAATCCCTTATTTCAGCCTATATTACAAGCTCCTAGATAACTGACTCGATGGTAGCGTGAGAATATCACAAAAATCGCCATGAGGCATTTGGCGTGTTTAGCAAACACAACGTGAGTTGCACGCAAACAAGGTATCCGATACAGTCATGTCAGTTCACCTTAACGCAAATGTTTACGTTTCTAAGCGATAATTCAAACGTAACGCGATATGAAACGGGATTTATCTGGTGTTGTTATTATTTATTTGAATGTTATCATCTCGATGCGGACTGCTGTTTTGCGGTCAAACGCAACCTTATAACGATAATGTATTATTGAAGGGACATGGACAATTGAGAATTGTTTCATTAATACGTTAGCGATCTGCTACGGTGTGCATCTCTTCCCGTGAGACCCAGAATGTTATGTTCAATCAAAAATTTAATAGGTACTTAGTTTACAGGCATTCTAGAAAGTTTAATGTACCCTTTTAAACACAAATACTCGGGAAATTACGACATTTTCGGCAACTGTTTATTCAAGAAAAGGGTTCAGGGAATGAGCATATTGAAAAACAGTTCAAAGAAAAAGGTTAGAAATTACAGAACATCCTCTTCAAAATTAATTAAAAGGAAAACATACAGGAATCCTTGAACTGCTTACTTAAGGACCTTAATAAACAAATTGGCAAACAAACAAACATTACGCGTTTATTTGCTTATAAATAGCCCTAAACTCTGTATTTATTCAAGCACCTATTTATTGCTTATCGAAGCAAGTTTTGTTTGTATTGGACAATATTCCTCACCGGAGAAAAACAAATGAGAGCTTTCTTCACCTTCGCCATGATATATATCTACTGTAAATTGTTTAATATGAATTGATAAAATGTATTAAGAGTCTAGAAGCGGAACAGATGAATTTAAAGTAAAAATTACCAGTAACAAACGTAAGTAAGTAAAGCGCGCTACGAAATTACTGACTCTCCTATAGCTATAAATTAGGTACCTACTTGTTTCAACCGAACGTACGAAATTAGAAATAAATTTTAATTTCACCAGTTTCCTATCGCAACCTCAACCTAATTAGGTAGTCAGATTGTCCTAATCCTTTAATTATTTACGCATGTCATAGGTACAACATAGGACATAAATGTCAAATGAGGCCAACGAATTCTTATACATTCTAGCGTACAAGGTCGTTTATCCTTCAGTTTTAACATTGCAACTAGTGCACTCAACTTAGTAGCAGAACTAGCAAACAATAACATCGTTGAATCGTGTGAGCGAAGCGACGTACCAACACTGTATTGTTGAGGCAGGTCAATGCTAGTTGACCGGCGAGATTGCGGGCTCTATCCGATATATTGCAGCGATCAATAAACTGAATAACATTTAGGCTGGTTATAATCGGCCAGTATCTACACGAAAGGTGATTTTTTTTTAGTCTGTACTCCGTTTACTCCACAGATGAGACGATTGCGAAGGTATTACAAATTTAAATTTTGAAACCGAAGACTTAAAGTACATATTTAATTATAGAGTTTGAATATACTCATAGACGCGAAAAATAAATATTCCTACTTTAGTACGAGGTGAAACTAACGCATTAAGCATTAAGCTCGCCATTTGTACCGTGATATTTGTTATGGTCAATAAAGGTTAAATAAATAAATAAATAAAACTATAAAGCCCCTGTCAAGAAGACAACGACTGAAATCCTGGCAAAAGTTTGTAGCATTAAAGATACGCCCGTTTAGTTTGGTTACGCTCGCTATCCGCAATTAACATTACAAAGTTAATAATTGGATTATCTGGCATAAACTAGCATAACGACGACAGTGATCACGAAAAAAGAGTGTAGTACAAAGACTACGAGAGCCATTAATACCGAAAACAACATCACATTTACATTATTGGTGTTAATAATCGGGTCTCGATTCCAAGACTCGAGATGATTGGATTACCGAAAATAACAATTGTCAGTGCTAAATGAATCAGTAAACGATCGAATCGTAATTTGGAAATGCTATGCGGTCGCTATGCCGCACAATAAAGAGGTTAGGGCAGGTCGTGAGGAAAGGTAAAGATGCTCCTTCATTGAAGCATTCGCCTGTTATGTTTCAACTGAAAATCGAGTATTACATTTTGCATTTCGTAATTTATTTTTTGAAACAAGTTACAGCATCAACAATGACCATTTGCGATAGATTGTGAAATATATGAATTATGGATCTAAACTCAAAATCGAATCTGTCATTTATTTTACAAACGAAGGAATAGTTGGTAAAATATAAAGGTAAGCTACTTCTTTAATTATAAACTATGTAACATACTCGTAAGTACCGTGTCCTTTTTATTACGAAGTGTCTGACTCCTTCCTGGGATTTTTACTTTATAAAATAGTAAGACAAAATTCTTCTTTTAACTACTACCCATTCAAGAACTAAGTATAGCAGAAGTATTTACGGGTGGGTACTTCAGCAAAGAGATTCCCTTAGTCATGTTATGTAGTGGGTATTTAAGTAAATACCCTACTCTTGCACAATCCGCTCGATTTAAAATAATCCGACATTGCGTCGTTTTATTATCAGCATTATTTCTAACATATCCCATGCATGTTATAATAACGCAGCTAATTCGACAAACCTGTAATAACAGTTTCCAATATGCAAAATAAATTGTAATAAAAAAACCGGTTTTAGAACATTCGCTGATGTAAGTACGTACCTAATTTAAATAGCAAATTGATTAATCGCATGTTAGTTTTTTTTAAATAAAATATTTTTACATCGAGTTAGCTAAAATGTGGAGATTCACTTAAACATAATGATTTAATTACTCCCGCGTGCATTAATGTTCTTTAAAAATATATATACAAAAACCTAACAATAACAAATTAAATCAAAAGTTCTAACTACATTTAATATATTCTAATTTTATAATTATTATTTTTTCAGTAACTAGGAATAATAGTCAAGGATATTTTTGATATTTAAAATCAAATTAAATATTTAGCGTGACTATATAATGATCAAGACGAAATTTGTCTGTATTTAGGAATTAAAGAAATTATAAGGTACCTACTACCCTCATCTCTGAACTCCCTCCTTTGTACTCCCTAATACGAGATTTCAATGCCGCAAGCCAACTTCCAGTGAATGATGGTTTGTGGTTGGAAATCTCACGTAATCCAATCTTACCCAATTAGTTCGGATATCTTTAGAACACTCCAAAATCTTACAAGGCAATTAATTTTAATCATTACCTATTCCAGATATTTAGTCAGTCAGGATATTAATAATCGAGAGTTTCGAAAACACGACGAAGGCCGAATATCTTCCGAATTTTTAGGGAAATACAATGTTGAAAACTCACATAGGAACACATGAACACATTTAATGAGTGCTCTTCTGACGCAAAAACATGTTTTAAGCCGAGAAGTCACGTTTTTTCGACGCTATCAAACAAACAAGGCAATCAGCACTTTTCATCAATAAAAGATTAAACATATTTTGTTCAAACAAATAGAAGGAATTATTCGATACTCCTACAGAACAATTGAATACTAAAAAAACAAAACGAAGGCAGCACCATGCTCCTAACTTATAATTAACTTACAAATGAGACGTCTACTGCAAAAATTGATTAACTACCTAATTGGTAAAAATAAGCATTTCTTGTTTTAACAATAACATTATACCGCGACTTCTTCGAAGTTATACAGCAAGTAGGAAAATGTTGCCAACTGTTTTTAGCTTCTATTGCTTGACTTTAAGGTATTTATAGTCCTAATAGCTAAGAGCTAACGAAGGTCATGTGTCTCTATTAGATAGTAAATTAAGTAATTGTTTGATAGAGATCATAGGAAATCTCAAATCATACTTCGTAGCCGTGTGCCGTGCGCTAAATGGAATAATACAAATAAAATAGCTAACTGTACTACCTACGACTGATGTATTAAAAATTATTATTTTTGTTATTTTACTTAAATAAATGAATATTTGAATATCATTACTACAAAATATGATAAAAAAAATTTAAAGATAATTATATTCTATCTAAATTATTTTTTTTTTTTAATTTTACGAGCGCAAACATAATGACTTGTGTTCAAACGACCCCATAGCCTAGTTGGTAGCGTAGCGACCCTGCCTGCGAAGCGAGGGGTTCGATTCCCGGCTGAGGTAGATATTTATATGTCAGATAAATGTTTATTCTCGGGTCATGGGTGTGATGTGTTATTTGTGTTGTCCACGCCACCCGCGTCACAGGGAATCCTACTGCGGGGGTATGAGTGTGTTAGCGTTTGTGTTAAGGCGTAGCAATTAATACAAAGCCAAAAGTAAACTAATTAAAATCAAAGAATAGTTATAATGGTTATCACTGCACATCTCTATCTAATTGTTGTAAATAATAACTTTGGCAGATTTATTTATTACTAGAGGACCGACCGTAGAGTTAAAATTTAATTTTAACTCATTATGTCAAACAATAATGTAACAAACCAGCCTTCCGTATGACGACCGTGTACGGTACCCAGCTAGGTACTCATAAAAGGTGATTGTGCAAGATTTGCTTTAAATTGAATATAAAAGTATATACAATACAAATTTTAAGAAAACCATTATGTAGCTTTGTGTCTTCGCGATTTAAACATTTAACCATGTCAAATACGTACATGCCTGCATTATTATTAAAAATGTACCCACTGTACTGTAATCTACTGTTTTTTGATAATTCATGTAATAAATCAAATTGTAAATAGTATGGTATGTTAAAGTAAATTTTATTAGACTTACAAACCTCTCAAGTATACATTTTATTGGTCTTATTTATAAAAATAAACTTCGCAGTAGCTCAACTGTTAGCACCTGTTGCATATAGCTTAGAGCACCTATTTATATTTGTTTTGAATAAATTTACAAACTATTATAATTTATTGTTTATCTTTTACAATTCTTATTTAAATCATTGAAGACCTTAGAATGCCAGTTATTTTTTGGACATCAAGGCAATTTCCATACATTGTTCTTCTAAAAAAATGCGCGGCGAAACCTAGAATTATTTCCAATAGCTAGGCCATGCTAAGAACTTAAAAAATATACTCGTATGTGGACTAAAACCTGTAACAGCATTTTTATTTTTGTTTTTGCATCGTATTTATTTTTAAGAGTTGAATTCATAGAATTAGTTTAAGGTCTAAAATAACCTAGCTATTGGAAATATTGACCAGAATACCTGATGTCCTATACTTGGAAGATACTTATTTGAGCAAGTAAGAAACGATCTAAAAAAATACTGTTTCTATTCATTAACAATAGTAGGTACATACGTAAACCCTTAAAATATCCAGAAAGTTCACGAGTAAAAAAAATTAAGAAAATTGTAGTTTTCAATGTTAAATTTTTTTTTTTTTTTTAACTGATTATGTTAAAAATCTAATATTAAATTCCCTAATGATAATAAAGAAGTAAGTAGTCGTAAGCACAATAGTGAAATAGTTACTTGTTTGGAACTTCACGACGGCGTAATCCGCAACAGTTGGGTATCACTAGTAACTTTGGACACACCCGCACTGTCGCGCCGAACGTCCCCGACTGTCGTGTGCTAGCTGCCGGGATGTTAGAGGGTCCAATCTGGAGGGTCGAAGCAAGGGGGCGCGGAAGGCAGCGCAGCCCGCTACTCGGTACTACAACCCCGTCCCCCTACCCCTACCACACTCCGCGCTAGCATCTTTATTAATCAATCTTTTACTTTGAAATATCAAGTATCAAGATAATACCTCACTCCCGTCTCTAGTTCTATTTTTCCAACGAGCCTTTGCATCGCTGTGACGGTCATATCCCCTCAGAATCAAGGATCGTACTACGCTTTGCTTATTTCATTTCCGGGTTCCGGTTTGCAGTCAAAGCAAATGATAGACTACGGATACTTCCAACCACAACGAGATCATGAAAGTAAAGTAACCCGCTAAAGAAATCGTAATTTTAATTTTTTTAACTTGAGTTAATTTAAAAATTTGATACGAATTGTATATTTGACATTAATCGACAATGTATAAAAGTTAGTCATAGTTTTGTATTCAAATAATAGTTGAAAAAAATTTAAGCAACTTCAAAAAAGTTCACGGAAAAGTATGAAATAATAGGATTGAGTTTTGGGCCGTATCTCAGAAACTGCAGATCCGATATTGATAAAATTGATACTCTTGGAGTGAACTACTACTAAGTCGAAGTAAAATATAGTCGAAAATAAAAACAATGGTCCAACTCCAATGAATAATTTCGGAACTAGCTACACGTGGACAAACATACATACATACTCACATAGGTAGATACATAGATTCTATATAACGTGTGGTGTATTTGTTTTTGAACAATTTCCAGATAACCCTGTGTGAAAATTCCGCAGTTTTAATTATACTACATACATACATATGACTTCGTCGGCTAAATGTCAACCTTCTAAGTACATTTGATTTGGAATAGTGTGGTTGAGTAAGCTTTAGTGCTCCTCTATAATAAGAAGAGACCGAGATCTGAATTATTAATAAATCATTTCAGAACAGTTGTGTATAAAAAATATCGGTGATCCCTTGTAAAAGTAAACTTCACTACATTCTGTTAAGCTCCAATTTTCGCAATATCGTTCCCGCCATGACTTCACTGAGGAAATATTTTTAGGCATTCTCTGATTGTATCTGAAACTCGTGGATTGCAAATTAAGTGACTACTCAATATACAGATCCTTGGTGATGATTACCTAACTTATTTGCCTTTGTTAAAATTATTTAGAAATTCAAATTTTGCTAGCCAAGAAAGAGAAAAAAATAACCAAATAAAAGTACACTATCTGATATAACGCTTAAAACGGATAAATACGAACTTTTGGTAACATCCACCCATTATTAAAATTTTATTATAATACTCCGCAACATTTTTCTGTTCCCGGCTAACAGAGTGTACAAGACACCACATAACAGAAATAAGTGGACTTTGCTTTCTGATAACTATCAAAATTACCCGCGAGCGTCTATATTTCGTATGCGAATTTCGTATTCCGTTCATACGACCAATCTGACGTGATGTTTGCAGAATTCCATGCGCAATTTTAAAATTTGTATCACTCTCTCAATTTGAATATCCATTTCTAGACTAGATAGAAGCTAGACTAGAATAGTGATAGACTAATATTAGCGGATGGGGAGAAGCGAGGTTGAAAGAGTAATGAGTAAATCTTTTTCTGTCATATTCGCGTCGGCACAACTTAAGTCTGACGCTTTCAACCCCGCTCTCTGAATTCCTGATGCTATTCCGGTCGTTTGCGCCCAGCTTAATATTGCTCTCCCCGTACAGGGTAGACATTTGCCTTACTAATATTTGTACGGAAATATCCCATCGGATCTTTAAATTAACCAACGCTGTCAGCATCATAGAATCATTTAGACGAGCTCTGTGCATGTCTCCTGTTGACGAGGACCTAAAGATGGAGCTGCAAGATGGCTGACGAAACTTGAATAGCCAAGTAGTAAAACCATCGAGTTTTAACTCATTACTAGAAGTCGCCGGGGGCTCCGCCCGCGTAATTTTTCCGTTTCTGTTTTTTTTTTTTTCGCTGCTCCTCTCCTATTCATCATAGCGCGATGTTATATAGCCTATAAGTTTCCTCGATAAATGGACTATCTAACACTAAAATAATTTTTCAAATCGGTCCAGTAGTTCCTGAGATTAGCGCGTTCAAACGAACAAACTCTTCAGCTTTATATATTAGTACAGAGTACAGAGTATAGATAATCGTCTTGACTAGTTCTGTTCATTTCATTCACCTGTTGAGGATGATTTAAAAATGGAATCGGGAAAGCAGCTGACGGAACTTTATCACACATATTGTATAACTCAAATTAATAAACTATTAAATAAGACCAAAAAGTTGAAAATTAATTCTTATTTCAAAAAAAAATACGTTTCTATCCTGTTGGTGTTAAAAAGCAAAAATAATCAAAGAGATTGCTATCTCCCTCTTTTAGTTTTTTGTGTAAAAAGACCTTATTACCAGACAGCCTTATTTCCTGCAGAAAAGAAAGCAGTGTTCTTCGAGCGTATACTGTACCTATGTGTATTTGTAAGTACATTTCTTTGGATTGCTATAGAATCCAAACGGCCTGACGGATTTCAACGTGCGAGATATAATTAGATTTTTGTTCATTATGAGAGTGACATAGGCTATTTTAGGGTTCTATACATAAAAGGTAAAAACGGAACACTATTACTAAGCCTCCGCTGTCTGTCTGTCTGTCTGTTACCAGGCTGTATCTTATAAACGGTGATAGCTAAAAAGCTGAAATTTTTACAAATTATGTATGCCGCTATAACAAGAAATACTAAAAATAAAAAAAATAAAAATATTTTCGTATTTTTTGTTCAATATTAACAAAAAAACTAATAAAAAAAATAAAAAAAAATTGTTAAAGGGGGGCCTACAACAAACGTAATTTTAAGCAATTTTTTTTCTCGAACTTAATAAACAGATAAAAACTTGAATATTTGAAAAAGAGGAAGTATGTTTTATAAATGATGACACGGAATCCTTCATGCGCGAGTCAGACTCGAACTTGACTGGTTATTTTTATTAAGACACTCCCAACAATCAAAACAAAATTTTTATAGTCGCGTTTTTTTTCATTTTTATTACTTTTAAGCAACAAACTATGATAATGGTCAGTACTAACCTGCCAGTAACAATGATATATTTTCTTAACCTAGACAGAGCCGGTCATGAGTAAAAATAAGTTTAAGCTTGTTCAGTAACATCTTAAAAAGTAATAATATTTCTCATTGGTACCCAACCCAGGCATTAAAGCCATTCATTTAGGATTTACTTGGTTTGAAGGAATTTAACATAATATTAATATAATTATGGTAGACGTTATTAATATGATAGTAGTACATTAATGAGCCAATTGTAAAAAGTTTATTGTATGTTATATTTCCTTTATTTAACTGTCACAAAATCACATTCAGTTTAAATTTGCTTATTTTATTACTTATCAATAAGCATATAAGAAACATAATATTTTTGGCTATTTAACTACTAAATTACTAATTAACTATTAAATTACTAAGTAGGTATGATAAGAACACTTTGGGATTGAATATATAATATTTTTAAGAATTCTCTAAAGTAATAAAAAAATCTAAATTGTTTTGGTTTCCACAAATTTGATAAAAAAGCCTGCTTCCCTTAAGGTTTATGTATTACATTAAAGTTAAGTTAATGTGTACATTGTATCTGAACAGAATGTCTCTGTATCTGAAAACAGTTTTATTGGTAATATAAAATTATTGGGTACTGATATTTTTATGTAATTTAATTAAAATTACATATGGGTGTAGCAATAACTACCTACCATTAACTAACAGAAAATACTACTAATATATAGAGGCATTTCCACAGACCTAAAATCAAAGCTTAATTTAAAAAAATATATCTAAAGCTTCATATTGTACAATCCAAAAAAAATCCAGTACAGTGTGAATTATCTTATTTTTATTTATTAACATAATTTGCATACCGTACACATGCACACATAAAAGACTGAGTTTGTTTTAAAATAATGAAAAATTAAATTTGATTGCTTGGTTTAACATTATTTGCATTCAATAAAGGATTAATTTAATTGAGTTTTAAGACGAGATAGATGAATAAGATGATAAGAATGTAGTCTGCACTGTTTTTACATATCAGCAACACAAAAGGCATCATTCCTCTACAAAAGAAAAGAAGTTGTATAAAAAATGTTTCTTACCATCTTAATAGTTTTTTTTTTAATATAGCTCATTTGCTAGTCGGAAGGTAATCTTTTTTAAATATATCCATTTTTCTCCACTCTATAGTCTAAACCGCTTACTAGATTATAACTTAAGCAGTATCATTGGATATATTATAGGTTTATTATGAGATATTATTTGATTTGCCCCTACTATGGGACTTATATTAGGCTATATATTTTATAATGAACCTTTCGTATGTTTTATCAGTTAGTTATTTTGTTCTAGCAGTCAGGTTTACTTTATTAAGTTATGGAATTAAAAAATCTGTTTCAAGGCCGGTAATAAAATGAGGTGCTATTTTGGAAGATAATGATGATGCTGTGTTGTGGTTTCTTTCATCAATTATAATGAACTTATAGTAGGTTAGTTTATATAGAAATATATTTGACAAGTTTGTTACTTTATTGTTAGCTATTGCTGATTAAATGTAGGGTCCAGTGATTAGTTTCCGGCCAGGGCAAATGTTTATCAGACTAATATAATATGTTCATAGGTCCATGATTTAACACCCTTGGTGTTAGTGATATTTTATTTGATTTAGTCAGACTTCCCATAAGATGGGAAGTCCTAGCAAATGTACATCATTATTATTCTTATATTTAGTTACCAAATATTGTACATATAATTTTTTTGAAGCAATAAGTATTTAGTATAGAATATGTGTAATGTACATACCTATTTCAATGTACATACATATGTCACCGACGACTACATAACCTATAACATAGTGATTGATGACTGTGGCTATTAAAACAGAATTGTGTGCCACGGCCAGCTATTGTAAGTGAGATGTTAAGACAAATTTGTATATTAAACACAAAACCATTTGTGTGCAACCTTTGCAAAGCAAATAATATACATGTATACAAGAATACCGTATTCATTTTCTTACATTATAAATGTAGTATGGTTTATTAAATACAGTTTATAATGGTGTTAATAATAGAAGTCAGTATTTTGGGTGACTCCTTAATTATACAAATTATAATTAGGTACTATTTTTTTGGGAACTTTCTTCAATAATTACTACACAAAGTCTTTTAATGAACAAAGTTTATTATAATTTTTTTTTTCTAAAAGTACTTAACTAAAAATAGTAAGTAATTCTTAATTATCTTTACATCATATAGAAATTACCAACACTTGGTATTTAACTGGAGAGTAAATAAAATATTTACATAATTTATTCACCATATTTAATTACAATCATGAAAGACGTATTATGTAACATCAGTTTATTAATAATATTAACTTCACTTATAGGTAAAGATATCAACATACACAACATGAACACAGACAACACGAAAGTACTAGGTAGTTATGACTAACAAGAGAAATCCTACTTTCACTGGAAGCAAAATGAGAATGTCGCTAAAAATACCCGGCAAACAGCAGAGCTATAATGTAAATTTAAAAAATATAAATTATGAATGTTAACACATAAAAACAACTGGCGATCATTTGAAATAATTTACTAATTCACCGTTTCTTTAACAAAGCAGATCGCGACTAATTTGTGTATATAAGTGCCCAATTAGATTTGCGGACCGGTTGGACCTAAATTGTAGACGCAAAAGTATTGCTTACAAACCTATACCTAAGTAAACAACAAGACATTGCACCACTACAATCGTTATACAATGATCAGGTACTCACCAAAGTATCTTGGTCCCCAAGTTCGCGGTAGTAGGACTCTGTGGAGCCCCGTCGGCTGCCAATACACATAAGACTCCTCAACAAGTTCGATAGCAACGTGCAAAAACCACATTGCATTTTCCTGTTTCTTTTACGAAACATTGAAAAATGCTGTGGCTTAATGCACAGGGGGTGAAGACGAACTAAAATGTCATACCATCAACAACACTTGTGTTCAACGAAACTTTTTACATTTATCTACATCTTTTTTATACTATTTAGTCACTTCACTACTTTTAAATGAGTTAGTTATATCTCATTATAAATTCAGAATAATAAGTTAAAGTTAGTTTTACGAAAGAAAACGTTTCGTTGTACGATACTGCGCTCAAAACGACAGTTCGCGACCAACTGCACTATATGCATAGAAAAAATGAGCACGCAAACACCCACTGTGCTCCGACCGACGGCCGCTACAAAGAAAGCAAGCAAGCAATCTACAATTCTACAACAACAAAAGAATAAACAGTTCTTGCTGTCGGGGTCGTACGCAAAATGTAGCAACTTAGCAAGTACATTACTTAATTTTCTCGTCACGTCTGAAGGATGCGTATAGAAGCATTTAGCTGTACACCCTATTTTAGTATTTCAATAATATTAATTGATAAAATTTTAAAGAAATGTAAACTAAATTAAAGAAGCCATTTAACCTGGCAAAATTAACTTTAGAATTAGGGACCATTATTATTATTAGAAATAGGAAATCCAATGTGAATGCTATTAATAGAAAGAGGCTTAGATTACAAAATAAGCAGATCCAAAAAATAAACAATTATTCCATTCTAATAATCACATTTAAATTGTAGGTATCGATAGTTTTTTTAAACAGTGATTCATGACAATATTATGAAACTAGACGACGCATGTGGCTTCGTCTGTCGTTGTCGTCTTCATCGATTAATTCCAAAAGATGAATAATTTATTTCGAGGATGAAAATATGACCCAGGACAGGACTATATCAAGGAGCTGCTAAGTTTAACAAGAGACAACATGGTAGTAACCGCCCTGAGTAGAGTTTAACGTTTCATTAAAATGAATAATAATTTTTTTCCGTCACTAGTCTAACCTGCACACAAGGAGCTCAAGAATTGCAAGAAAACGCAAAAATGCAACTATTGAGCACGAATTAAAAAAGTAAAATTTAAAAAACAATAATTTCTATGTTAAGTTACTTTACATTCGGCCTTTCGTTTTTTTGATACAAGCAACATTCAAATTTTTTATTAGAAATCTAATGTTGCCAATTACATTTTTGTACATTTTATCGCTGATGCACCATTTTTTTTATTCATAGTTTTTTTTTTTTTTTTCTTTTGCTTTATAAACTACTAATTAGTAAAACGCACCTAGTTAATTTACTAAGTATCAAATATTGATGTTTAAAAATAACACAACATGTTATTATGATTAGGTATTAATGTTATTTTTATTATTTTGTTTTTAAAAATAGTATGAATGAAGATATTTCATCAAGCTGTACATAGTATCAAACGCCTTAGGTACTCTGAACATGGCATATAACCTAAATGGTGTTGTCTGTCAATGTCAAATGCAATGACAGTTGAGTTCTTTGAACCCTCAGCTCAGCCCCTCAAGTCATTAAACGTTATAAAGTTTATCAAGTCACAGAAACAAGGTCGACAAATGAATCTAATAATAATGAAGTAACTGTTAAAAAAATTAATATTAATAAAATAAATATTATTATATTAAAAGAGTAATTAATTATAGTCAAAAGACACTCAATTTTAATTTTATTGTGATTTGTTGCAAATGTTTTGAATTGATCACTTCACATTTATTTTAGCTTTTAATTAATTCAGTTTTTAAGTTTAATTAAAAGTAGTAAAATAGCGACTAAAAGTTACAATTATTAATTTAAGGAGCAGCTTCACTTGATAGAAATTTTGCTATATATTTTTGTCAGGAGCTATGACTTAGCAACTTTGATGTTATTTATTCTAATTTTAGACTGTTATAACTATCAAATATTCTTGAATTATTATTCTTTCAAATTACCTAAGTATATTAGAAGTCGCGCTTTTATAATATTGTAGTAGGTATTGCCATACGCATGCCTTGCGTATTGAGATCCTTCGTGTGCGTACGGCGTAGTCTATCGATTGTTTGAGTAGGACGCATTATAAGGATAATCCAAGGATATGGATTTATCAGACTTGCGCGTTGGTTTATATTTATATATCTTTGTCTATTTATAGACACAGTACGTGAAGTTAATATTACCTAGTAGGTACGTATGATCGAATATGTAAAACAAGTAGGTAGGTAGGTAATGCCTCATGTTATACCTAGTAGGTATACAAATTAAAAATGTTATAAGCGCTAGAAATGTTAAGTAAATATCATTAATGAAATGCTTCCAGAGTAACGTAATTAAGAGCTAGTTATACTTAAATAAGGTACAAAGTAGAAGAGCAGAAAAAAAACTTGATCTCAAGCTAAAAAAAAAGCTACGTTGTTGATATAAGGCTATAAAGCAAATAGTAACCTCAACCAACTTAAATCTCGTCAGAAGCTAATTAGTTTTTATGCCTCTCAAGGGCCTCCAACGTGGTCTAAGGACTAACTAACGATAACTTAACGTCACCTCTGAAACACGAAAGCGCTAAAAAATGTTGTCACCCACGATCGCTCATCTTCATAACTTCCTGAGCCCGCTGATGTCCTTAACTTCGTCGATAACTTACGATTTCCACAAGCCGCTAGGCTATGAAAAGGTTATGAAGGGGATAGATTCCACCTGCTCCCCTTTCTGTTCAAGGTTCACTTTAGTGTTACGCAATAAGTTCGGCACTTCAATGTGTTAAAGAATTTAAATAATTTAAGTTTATTTGCATTTAAATATGACAAATTCAGTAAATAATACCAATACACACATTTCATCAAACAATCTATCTTATTTCGTTCACCTACACTTAACATTTTTTCATTTCAATAATAACTATACAGTTAAGCTATTCAGTCAATTTTCAAGTCCTGCTGACAGATGATCTATTTTATTGCCAAACACCTCCAATATTGAAAAAAAAATAAAAGAAAATCCATCTGCCAGGCAGGAATAATAAACGAGGTATCTACGGACCTCATTACAAGGTTAGTAGGTAGATGGTTATATTGAATTACCCGGGAAGACATTGGCTTATGGGTAAATAGGTATTATAATTTGATGGCAATTGCGTGGTGTATCAAAGGGGATAGGTGGATAGGAAATAGTACCTGAATAATAGGTGGTTTGTCTATGTAAATAACTTGTGTACGAAGAATTATTTATATTTACGCGTATAATTTAACCACATTGATTTTATTTTGTAGTCAAGACAAAGTAGTAGTAGAACTAATCACTAATCTGTGGTAGTAATGTACTCTCAGCGTAGATGTTTGGTTGTTACAGTTGTAGCTGCCAGGCAGCTGTCCCCCTGTTCTCCTTGACGAGCTGAAATAGCATCAATGCTTTCACGTAAATGGAGCCCTCATAATGCGCGGTCCCCATAGGGACAACTGAGTAAGTTGTTGAGCTTCAGCCAAGTTCAGTTGGTGTGAAAAACTTCGAGGTCCTAAAATCCTCAGCACAGATTCTAGTTCTGCCCATCTGTAACTGGTTAGAGGCCGTTCACGTTATACGTAACGCAATTTGGGTGCAGGAGGTCGTATAATAAAATGTTATGATGCGTTACGTAGGTTAGAAGGAGGCTTCGAACAACGCGATACTTAAAGATTGTTTTTATTACTAAAAAAATTGACAATATAATTATTCTAACTCGGCAAAATGGTAACATTTTTAGATAGAAAAGGTTATTTTGTGTATTACGTAACCGTTAGGTAGGGGGGAGGAGGATACAGATGAACGTTACGGCGCGTTACATGGGGGATGATTGATATTTTTATTTGAATAGCTAGGTACCTATGTTTTATTATGAATCGTATTGTTCCTAGTCAATATTAACCTTTCGGTAGATAAATTTGATATGAGTTGGACGTTTGGATCTCATTCAAGGTTTTATTGATCTATTTATTAACTGATGGATGCAAAATGCCATACATGCTCAGACAATGTGATTATTCTATTTTTGGCTTCATTTAAACTTACGAAAGACGACTACCGAAGCATGATTTTGTGTCACTGCGTACTCTGCAATTATCTAAGCTAGTTTGGTACGAAGCCGCAGATAGGTACTCGCACATTATAGTCTACTGTTCAGTGAAAATGAGGTTAATTAGCAGTAGCGTAACTAAAGGGTGGCAGGACAATCAAAGTCCACAGGCCTCCGGCCCCAGGCGGCCCCCAGCCTAAAGGGTTATGAGCTTTTTTTGCTAAGCAGTTTTATATTTATTACATGTTTAACTAAAATTAAGTTAAAAAACTAAAACCCGACTACGGAAAAAAACACACTCTGAAAAAGATAAAACAAGAAAATTTTCTCATTTCAAAACAAATACATAGGTATACATGCAAAATGATGTTTATAGGACATAATATTTATATTATCTACTCTCTTCATAACCATTGTGATGTTAAGAGGATATCCGTGGTCGTATGCCACATTGCTTTAAAAGAAGTTTGTTGTTTTATCGATTTTTGAATTGATAGAAT
>LGAG01000004.1:688622-701474 GCA_001278395.1 Lerema accius
CACATACATACCTACCGGTCAAAATCATAACCCTCGTTTTTGCTTCGCCGTAGTCGGGTAAAAATGACGATTTTTGATGGGGCCCTACGGGCCTCGGTTAGTTAGAAGGTACTTAAAAAGTAAATGTTTATTTGTTCCCATCAATTACCTTTGAGTTAAACTCCCATCCAAACTCACAATTTTTATTGTTGTATACCTATTCTACCTATACAATTTCAAAAATATTTCTTTTTAAATATCACCATAAAAACTATTTAAAGCTACAAAAGGTGTTTTAATGATAAACTACAAAAATACATTGTATGGTATATTGTTCCTGGAGGAAATATTTCTAGCTAGCCGGAAAAGGTAACTGTGAAGAACACGTTATAAAGCTTTTTCTATGGTCGGTAAAGGTTAACGTTAAGGTAAAAGGTTAACCCCAACTGTGAGACGTTTTCAAACTGCCCGAAAAAATTCTAAAACTTGGGTTCCCTACCTACTCCACGGGGTTAATTAGCCGTTTTGTGGTGGTAACGAAGAACGTAATTATTAGTATCGCTAAATTAAAAGATACACAAAAAAGTGACTTGTATTGTTTGTTTTGATAACATTTTAAGGATGAGGTAAAATCAGATTTCCACATAGGCCTCAAGGGTAACAATATTGAAAAAGTTAGGAACCACTGCTCTAAAATGACTTATGCACTATCATTTAACAAAAAGAATCGGTGCCGATGATTTCATGTCCGCAAAAGCGCGAAAACCCTCAAAAACCTAGTTATCGACCGTGACTGTCGCTTACCTTCCACGATCATGCTGACTCTAGCTGCCGAGTTATGAACGTTTCATTTTTATTTTTAACTAGTGGACACGCCCTCGCTTCGCTTCGGGAAACCTATGTCGGAAGGAAAGTAAAAAAAGTAGCCTCAGTTACTCCTTATGTCATCGGCTATCTGCCCGTGAAAGTGTCTCGTCAAAATCGTCCCGACCGTTCTAGTGATTAGCCGGAACATACCGACAAAAATTAAAAAAAAATGTTATTTTGTCATATTATGTACTTTGTATACATAAGTACACGTTATACATTTAGTAAAAAAACTGTTATTTTAATATTACAAACAGACACTACAATTTTATTTATGTGTATAGATCAGAAATTAAATTAAAAAAGTTTTTTGGTTAACAACTTTTATTTCAATTACAATCTACACAACAAAAAAATTTACAAAATGCATTAACACCAGCTTCACTCACTACGGTTTTAAATAGTGCGATTGTTAATTTAATAAGTAATGGGTACATAATTTATGATAAGTATGTACTTATTTGATTAAATATTATATAAATTACGGTTATACACGAATTTATAGAGGGCTTAATTATAACCCATTTTAATTGAATTATCTTTAGTACGGTATTCATTTTTTTAATTTATATTAATACGGCCCAGGGTCGGTTTAGAGTTATTTTTGTTGATTTGTTGTAGAACCAGTGAATATAAATAGGTGCTTTTCTAGGAGAATTAAACAATAAATATATATTGAAAATACTGATTGTTATAAAATTATTTTAAGAGTGATCTCGTACGGGTGCGTGCCTTAGAATTTTAGATCTATAAATATGACAAGACTTACATAACTAGTTAATATAAAGTGCTCATTTTTATGATTAAAATCTGTAGTGGAAAGTCTGGTAACACGAAATGCTTTCATTTAGTTGTCAGGTTTCCGAAACATACACAGAACTTATGTCTAAAAAAAGAAAAATAAGAGAATACCATTAACCTCTAGGAGTTGTTGTCTGGTGGATTGAAGAACTCCCAATGATGGTGGTGTATTGTGCGACTGTCACTAAGCCCGAACATTATGAGCCCGGCTATCAAAACGAGAAATATAACCAATGCCATCTGGACGTCTTTTTTACTTTCTGTGCCACTTATATATGACATGAAAGAGTTGAACATATTTCTTATCGTTCTGCTAATAGAGTTGTGGCACACTCTTAAAAATTGGGCGCCAGCTTCGGTTATTGTAGGTTCATGTACTCTCACAGGCGCCGGCATACGTCTCGGTGAAGGTCGGGGTTTATCTTGGTCCGAGCTGGATTCGCTGTGAGGAGCTGCCGGCTTCCGCTTTGATCTTCGCGTCGGCGGTGGTGGTGTTTGATGTTGCGTCTCTTCACTAATCTGTCTTTCTCTAAATGTGCGGGTTGGGTATGGTACAGGGGATAAAGCAATATCATGAAGATAGGAGTATAGGAACGGTGTTAGGTCCGGCAGTGGGGGTCTTTGGGGTGGTAATATATTCTCCTCACTGCTGACAGATCGCGGTGACACTGGTGGGCCTTTCAATGCTTGCTCGGTTTCGGTAGCTGATTTGTGTTCTACTTTGATTTCAACCAATTCCGGTGGAGATGGAGGTGCCGATGTTTGTGTTTCTTCTTCTTTACTTTCTAGTTTCTCTTTAGTTGTAGATGTTGTAACAGATATCTGTGGTGCTGTCGTGGGTGCAGGTGTTTGACTAGAAGTCGATATCTCAGAAAACTTTTTCACGATTTCGTCGATAACGGATTGTGAAAATTCTATTCCACTGACCGAAATATGTCCCGATTTGGAGTCCAATTCAGTAACTTGCAATGTCATACCTTCAATATCAGAAACTAGAATTTTGCTCGCTTGAAGTTCAGAGACATTAAGCCTATCAACATCTAAATCTTTTACCTGAAGACGCTGAGTAATTAAATTATCTAATTGAACTTCTCTACATACTTCGGATGCTCTTTCAAGCGCTCGTTCATCACTCACTGTACTGCTTCTTAAAATTGATGTAGTCTGTGAACTTTCGATAGCATTAGTACCTCCTCTAATTCGCGGTAGTGGTGGTACATTTGGTATTTGTGATTCGTCAATATCAATAGGTTGTACAGTCAATGAAGCTTCAGTCACCATTTCTTCATGTTCATTAATTCTTGTTGGACTCGATACGCGTTTTTCTACTAATATTACTGTTGGAGAAGTTCGACCAATGCTCGGCTTGGACAGTTCCGATATTTTGGGATCAGAAAACTTAAATGATCTTTCAGATCTGGAGGTAGGTCTAGATATTCTAGAACTGTCAGCCGACCTAGCACGTGATTTTCTTACAATAGAATCATCATCAATAATATCACGTAATGAACTCGACATCGATAAATCCAAATTATCATCCATTCCCAGTTCAAAGTCAACGTCATCAGGGAGTGGATCTGTTTGTGTTGAAACTTCGATCTCTACTACATTGCGATCTTGAACATCATCCATGTAGCTGGGAACTGTTTCTGAAGAATATTTTAGATCGACGTCAATTTGTTCTTGACTGTCTTCAGTTGACCTTTGTTTTCTACGTGGTCCTCTAGGAGGCCTTGGTGGGGGTGGCAAAGGTCGATCCTTCATTTTACTAACAACTTCTCCTGATTTGAGATCTTTATGGACGTCCTCTACTTGCGGTTCATCAATTTCTACATATTGCGTTATATCTCCGCTGAATGAACGTTTAGTGATGCTGTCTAAGGTAACCAGACTTGTTGAAGATTTTTTTCTGGGTGGACGGTCCGGCATGGCTTGTTTGGTGGCACCAACTGTATAATACTTACGTTCTGAACTGTTGCTTTTACGGCGCCTGGCTGGTGGAGTTTTACTTTTTGATCTTCTCGCAGCTTTGGTTGGTGCGTAAGGCCCTTTATCAACCGTAGCGTATCCTGGACTTTCTTGTCTTATGTCTCTCTTTCCGTCAATTTCATCCGGGTGTGGTCCATGAGTGTCCAAGGTTAAGGACTCAGCTCCATGAGATGTACGATCGTCATCATATAAGGAAGTGCCGCGTGAGCTTCTTGAACGAGTACGTCTTGGAGGCAATGGACTATGTTCTGGTGCAGCGATTTCCTCTTGAGGAACAAGATACTCGTGTTCAGTTCGATATACGATTATCTGAAAATACACAATTAATATTTCAGTTTAACTGCAATGATATTATTTTTACCTATTTTGTAGTTTTTATAGCAGCCTATGCATATTGTTTACATTATTGTAGGTTATAAGATGAAAATTAGGCAAACAACACTATTAATGTTGCCTTTTTAATAAATTGATTCACCTAATAGAATCTAGATTAGTTATTGGAATTATATTTGATCGAGCCAATTATTGAAACAGCGGTAGGGCTAATTGTCTTTATTCGTTTTTGTCTCATCGAGATAGGGTGCGTCATTAACGCAAACTATTTCTTTCCCAATGTGGATAAATATTTCTTCTATTAATACAAGCTAATTTTAGCCAGACGTTAGGTATTAATAACTACCGAGTTATCTAGGTACTATTTCAATATTTGATGTTGCTATTGTGTTTCTATTACAGTTTCAAAAACAATTAATGCTACAAAGAGAAATTGTATAAATAGAGTAGAATATAGTATAGAATTAGATACCTGAGAAAATAATATTTTACTGTAAAACTGTTAAAATCTATTTAATAATATAAAGAACAATTAGATACTCGTTGTTAAGTTTAATTTAAATTAGTAGGTGTTATTTTTATATTGCATACCATTGCGTACCTACGGTACCATTTTTATGGGTATAAGAAGTATTTTTAGAAGGACTGCCCCTTCCACTTTTCTACTGAATTCAACCTTGAATTTTACGGTTTCGTATTTCGGACACATTGTTGGAGTGTTTTAAACTGTTGCATAATTTGATATTTTTTTAGGAAAACAAAACTTATTCTAAATAAATATCATCCAATACCTGCAGTGCTTAATTTTTATATTACGCACAGTTCTATAATGTTAAAAACTATGTTACCTATTTAACTAACTTATCTTATGTTAATTAATAGGTACCGAATCCAAATATGTACACTAGATAGCAACGCCATCTATTAAAATGGCAACTTATTAGCTTGATTAGAACTACTAGGAAAATGTGCGAACTAACCAAAAGTTGTTCTTCAAAGCGATACTAGATGTCACTGCTCGTTTCATTTTAGATTTGCTTCGTTGTACAATATACTACGAGTTGAATTATTAATATTTCAGTAGCCATAGGTAGTATAAAATTAGGTAGTATGATTTTATAAAACATAACTACCTACATACCTACCTGCTTATTATAGGTACTTACCTCTCATAGACACCATAACAAAACCATTTTTCGAAAGAGGCGAAATTAGTAGCATAATAAAGAGAGACTAACAGTAGTAAAATTCCATAATAAGCACGCTCGAACAATGCACACATAGACACTGTACATTGTCACGGATTTTGGCTCGATTTCGGAAGTGTATTTGAACGGCAAACCAGGGTTGTCGTGCGCCAACGACATGCGTATTACGATATTTAATTAAATAAAATGGAGATCATAAAATAAATGATTAAAGTGTAGTTAGTGGGTGTAAGTTCTACATTAAATATTGTTTTTTTTTAAATACTAGTTTGCCATTCTTATCACTTTTCTTATGACGTTATTTACGTAAAATTATAAACCGACTTTAAGACTATTCTTTTTTATTCTGTTTATGACTTTTTGTTTTGTTAATGTTTTTTTTTTAATAAAATAAATAAGTTACGTTATTTACTCACTCAACATGCTGACATCAAATTGTGTTTTTTTTTCTACACCACACCTTTTTGCGTACCTATATACCAGTTTTTTCACTGTTAGTCTCTCCATTTCTATTTTGTGATAGTAGCGACTGACATTTATGGTCCCAACTTTTATGTGAGGACGTAGGTAATATTTAGGCAGATCCTGTCTAATTGCCGTTAATTTTGTTTGCTTTTCTTCAGTCTCATTTAATTAAAGATAAGTGTATTTTTTATCAACAATTATTAATAAAATTAGGTAAAGTTTTTACTTTTGAATTTAATTGAAAATAATATTTTCGACATTTTCAAAATGCGTTAGTCAAGTAGGTTAGGTATACTTGTTATAAAGCTACTGATTGATGTCATCTTTAATAGGGGCAGAGACCTTTAAAAAAGAACAAGATGTTTGCGAAATAAAAAAAATATTTTTCTGATCCAGATCACGTGATTCTGTCTTCTGTAAACGTGCTATTTTTGCATAGGAAAGATAATGCGACCTTGATGCTTATAGAACAAACATCTGACATTGACGAGCGACTGACCGTTTATATTCTAACTGGGTCAACAATCGCAAGGAGTCGCGCTTCCAAAAATATATCCGTTTCGTCCGTAACTATAACCAAATCTTGGCGGTCGCCCAAAACACATCTCTAAGCCAATCGGGCATTCGGCAATTAAGATTTATCAATCGAGACTTTTTAAAATAACCGCATAATTGCTAACTGATATTAATTCAATTTTTTCATGGAAATATGATTTGCGAAGACAAAGAAATATTTGAGTTCGATTTCAAAATTAGTACTGTACAAAGATAAAATTACTAAGTATACTGTTTCTGCTAGAGTTTACGAGTACCTTATGTTAAAATTTATGTATACTTATCATTAAAGATGGCCATTAAAAATTAGATATCAGTATAATATATTCCAATATTATGAGTTGTTCCTACCTTATTACTCCGTCTTATTGATTATCTTACTAATATTATTATCACTATCCTAATCTCATTTTAAGATTGTGTCTGAACTGACAATTTATTTTCTCTGCGTTACGTCTTAACTTGTAGTGTCAATATTTATTAAATGGAGTAGGTATCAAACGCTACCTACTAGTTTCGCAGAACGATGATTTAAAATGAAACACAAACAAATCCATGTTTTAATTTAATCCTAAAGCAATGTACGCTATATCGCTGAATTGAATATTTTATTTTAACATCTGTATTAATAGGAAGTTAACGAAAAAAAGATTTTTATTTACATAAATGGAATTTTCATTCAGTTTAATTAAAATATATTTTATGATATAGGTAAGCGACGTAGATAAAAATATGTTCAAAAAGTTGTAGTTATTAAAAATACTGTGGAAATCAAATTAAATAAATTTGCAATAAGGTTTTTGGAAGTCATAATTGCTTGTGAATATGACGTAGATATTTTAATAGTCAAGAAATTTTATCATCTAACTAGATCAGTCAATCCAATTTCGATCCTATGGATTTGACGCTCTGACGAAGAGTTTTAATTAATACATGAAATAGAATACAGGTTTATAGTTTAGTTTGTATAATGAGAATTGTATAATTTAGTAGGTAACTAAAATGAATTGCTTAGAAATGACTTTTGACGACTTACGATTAAACAATTTTTGTGAATAAAGAAATGGAAACAAAAGGTCACAAAAAGGCTTAACGCATAATAGTTACCTACCTAATATATTATTCATAAATATTATTAGTTGAAAATAATATTTGATATGATACATTTGTGTGAAATTGAATAAGCGGCTTTGCCGTTGTATTAGTTTGAAGCGTTGCCAATATACCATTCCATTCATAGATAGCAATAAAATCTTTCGATCATATTCCCTCTGAACGACTCAAAACAACATAACATAACACTACAAACGGAACATTAATCTTTCTACGTTAATGTTTGGGTATTTGTCTTAGTAAACAGCATGAAATATTTTTATAACGTGCAAATACTTACATCATCGGTTTGTTCCCGGGGCTGCTTCCATGTTTCTGTAGACGCAATATTGTTGAAATCACTAAGAGACGAATGTTTTATATTCTTTTTACCCGGCCTTTTCATTCGTTTCGGTGGCATTGGAAGCGTTTGAGATTGGATAGGTATGGCATCAGGATACTCTATAACGTCGTCATTGGCATATTCATGAATTGAGTGCAAATCTGTAGGTGATGGAAAATCTAATTGATTAATTACACCAGTAGGTTGTGGTTCTCTTTCTGTAGATTGTACCAGTTGATCATCGATCTGGTCGTCTGCTAGCCCCAGATCAAGTTCGCTGAATTGCATACTTGCATTAACACTGTCATCTATATACTTTATAGATTCAGTTTCCTTCTTCTTTCTTTTAGCCCGTGATGGACGTACGGGTGGGAATGTATAATATCCATCATCTCTTTCATTTATGTCTTCGGTAGAGTATCCCATAGTTTCATTCTCATCATTCATAAGTTCTGGGTCTGCCTCAGTATTCATTTCATTCGCATACATGTGGTTATTGTCGTCGATATCTACGTCCTTTCCAACTAAATTTAGAACATTTTTGGGAATCTTAAAAGCTTGTCGTATTTCGTCACTTAAGTATTCTCTGACTTGAATATTTTCACGAGAAATCCCTTTCGGTCGAACAAAAAATTCGTCGTTATTAATTTCGTTAATGTGTGTGTTTTCATGTTTAGCCGGTGATATATCAGGAATCGAGGTTGTAATTCGCGTATCATTAAGATGCATTCCTCTGTTTTCCTCGTCCACGTATTCGGGGCTTAACTTATCAAAATCATACGTGGTTTCAAAATGCTTTCTTTCCTCTGTTTCACTTTCATAGTTTGTCTCACATTCAATATTTCCATACTCGCGTGGTTCTTCTGGACTATCCGGAATATAATTGACAGTAGTCTTTTTTACACGATTAAATGTAAACGTAGGAGGTGGGGTATCTTCTCGATTTAATGTGGGAGATGAAGAAGTTTTTGGGATTTGAGGCTTCTTTTTCCTGCTAAAAAATCGTGGATAGGTTTTTGCTTCGAAATCAACTGTTGCTGTATTTTGCAGGTCAGTTGACGACTCCGTCGTGTCATGTTCTACGTTTTGTTCTTTCTTTTTAGATAAATTAGGAAAATTGAATTTGGGTCGTTCAGGCATTTTAAATTTGGGTAGATCTGGAACGGAAAACTTAGGTCTTTCAGGAAAGGAAAATTTTTTACGATCACCTGCGTTTAATTTTTCAGATACATTTATATTTTTCTTTAGCTTGGGTCTATCGGGTAAACTGAATTTTCTTCTGTCAGGTAATGTAAATTTTGGTCTATCAGGAAGTGAAAACTTAGGCCGATCAAAGTCGGACAAAAATTTAGGTCTTTGTGGCATATTAAACTTAGGTCTTTCTGGCATGCTAAATTGTTTTGCTTTGATATTTTGTATCTTTGTTTTTAATTTTCCAGCCTGAGATTTCAATTTTCCAGTACCTTCTTTAATGCGTTGTTGGATTTTACTATCCGTAGTTTCAGCATTTTTTGTGCGACTGCTTCGTTTTAATGGTAAGTTCTCTAAAGCAGATGAATCTACTTGGCTTGTGCTAAGATCGCAATCAGTCCTCGATACAGTGGATGGTGTATTTACAAAAAACCTCTCTTCAATATCTTTTTGAAGTACTGCTGCACTTGAAATATCATCCATTTTGTTATCTGTTAGGTTTTCTTTGTCTTCTGTTGGCTCCTCTTCGTCTGAAGTATGTTGTAAATATTTACGCTCTAAAGATGTTGTGCTTGAGAGTTCATCGTCCGTTTTTACCATTGTCGGTTTTTCGTCTACACTCGGTGATGTATAAATGATATTCGGGGGAGGCTTTTCAATAATTTCGTATTCGTGATCACTGAAATAGAAATATATAGGAAATGTAACAAAATGTAATTACATTAGTGTGATTAACATAGCTTAGCAAGACAAACATATATTTCAAGATATATCTCGTTTTGTAATGTCAAGTTCGCTTTGCAAGATAATAAAAACTGAAAGCTTTTTATGAAAACAGTAAATCGCAAAAATTGAGATGCGTCGCATAAGTTTAAATTTATATTTGAACGAACGGCGCGCACAAACATATAACTCGAGTCACAATTAGGCCAACGGTCGGTGCTCGTTTTAGCCACAGCAGTCGCCGGGCAAGACGTTCAAGAGGTTACAGATTTATTTAACAGATCGTAATTTTCGTCATAAAACCACAACGAAATTATTTAGGCTTGAATGTAGGTGTAACTTACCCCACATTCGAAATAAAATGGCTAGCCCGCGATGTTGGTCTAGTGCCCACTGGATTGATTCTTTCCGGTAGTAACGAATCACATTGAAAAAATTGGCAAGCACAACGAACTTCCGGTGTAAACACCTGAACACTCCCTTCCCTGGTTGGTCTTACAGGCTTCTCTATTGGGGTTCCACCTTCGGATGTCCATCGACGGAGCTTACTCATAACTATTATTTACCGAAAAAAGCCTTACTTTAAGGCATATTTAAATATTTTTCGTCTACCGGACTCAAATTATGACATAGACAATGAGTCATTAAATGGAACGTGTTTGTGAAAGCCGGGCTGTAAATGAACTAATCACCGGCGTGAAAGCAACCGCGAGCACTGTTCGCTGATGACAATTTTAAAGAGCTTACCCACTGTGCAGGAAGACGATTCGGACAGAGCTATATTTATCGGACACAGCTAGCACGTTCGCTTTGCATGTGTGAAACAGTACTGTTATGTCATAGTTACATGTGAAAATACAATGAGTAAAAAATATAAAGGTAAAAATGCAAGCAATAAAATATTTACCTGCTTGGTTTAGACCATTCTTTGTCTTGGAATTCTACGTCATTCCTTTTGCTATCAATGTCACGAGGACTGGGGCTAGGCGATGATTCGATCGGTATTGCATTTGATTGCTCTAAGTTATGATTTTCATTATCGTCGTCCATTATTTCAGTAATAGTTATATTTGGTGAATCATTTTTTGGTCTGGTATCGTTGACCTGACTTTGAAATATCTCATCCACATTTGATTCCTCCGGATCCATTTCTTCATCCAGAAGTATTGCCTCTTTATTGATATCATCAGTTTTATGCAGTTTTTCCATTATGTGGTCCTTGGATCTCAATGAGATATTGTCTTCTGTAACTAAACTTGGATCTTGAGAAGTTATAGATTTTTTTTCAGTAAAGCTATCATTCTCTTTGATGCTACTTTTGTTTTCACCTCTATCTGTTAATAATTTTTCAGAGTCCGGAGCGAATTGTAAAGTTTTTTCGATATCTTGAGCTTTGGACTCCTCAATGTCTTCGTATATGTGCTCTTTTGTTTTTCTTGAAGGTGGCGAGTCGATGCTCATGTTCTTGCTTACTTCATCCGAATCACCAAGTTTTATTGCACTAAACTTTTGCCTACGAACAGCACCTGGCGAATTTCTTAATTGTCTAATTTCTTGGGCAACTTCATTTTTCTTTCTTTTTGATAATGGGGACTTTTCATTATCACTTCTTTCTAACTTTTGAAGAGTTTTGTCTGCTAAATGTTTTATTTTATTGACCAATGGATGACAACATTTAGTTTTTTCTCGTGTTTCCGTAACACCAATATATTCTTGTTCAGGTGCACGTCGCTTCAGAATACTTTTTGGAGATACATTTTTGGGTATTTCTAAAGGGGTAACCAAGTGACCACTGCTTTGACTTTCTGGTCTCTTGGATATAAATTCACTAACAGCTTTATTTATCGGATCATCTTCGGAATCCAAGGATACTTCTTTAGAAAAATTTGGTATATGAACACCTTCATCTTCTCCTTCTTCTCCATGTTTTCTGCTACTACCGGGTGATGAATCAAGATTGAGTATTCGCTGGATTTCACCATCTACTGGCGAGTGAGTACGTGATTTAGAAAATTCTCTTGACATACTCCGTCTTGGCGTAGTTTCTCTGATTATATCTTCAGCAGTGATTTCACCTTCCAATGGTACTTTCAGAAGATGTGTCCACGGATAGCCGCCGGCCTCACGAGCTCTTCGTAAATCTTCCCATTGATATGTCTTTAACGGCACAGGTGGGTTATCTTTTTGTATATCTGGTGACAATTCAGATTCCATAGGTTTAGTAAATAACTTAATTTAAAAAATATGTTTGTTTATAAACCTTTAGCAGGAAAACGTCCATAGTCTCCTTAGTATATTTTCCTCCTGTTTTCACACGGACCCCGCAAAGATAACACAGTTAAACTATGAACACAACATTTCGTCTCAATGCCAGCTTCTGCTACTGAAAACACGCTCTGTTTGCGTGGGCTAGTGTGAAAATAGGTGTGAATAAGTTGTGTATTATAATCGCTGGTCTACAGATTATTTTGGACTAGTAGGGCGGATTACCTTAGAGCGTTCAGACCACATTACGCGTGTCCTTGCATCACCACAAATATTTTTGTTTATCAACGAACTCACTAGACTTTATAAGGATACTTAATTGGAAAACGATCTGTGATCGGTACAAAATCTGCGTTCAACTGACCGACGCGTCGCAGTCCGAGCAAGCGTGCTAAATATAAGATTGAGCATGAATTTATTTTGGGTGAGCATTTCGCGTCACCAGTGAAACTTCAGGTCAGTCTTTTTTTGTTGGAAATGATAGTTAGTGACTGAAGAGTACTGAATGTGCGGATAAACGAGATGAATGGAATAAATTTATGTTCAATCTATTGTGGTAATTGTAGAAGCTTGAACCTCTGCACTCAAAATGCTGCCCTTTGATCACCATTCAAAACGTATAAAACGCTGTCACGGCCAAGCGCTACTATTTGTACTCGTGACTGATTCATCTGTGACAGACGAGTGTGAAAACAAGTAATTAATACATAATATCCACGTCAAGAAATACAAATTGTACTACACACAATTTGACGAGATCACGGATTAAGGAGTCTCTATTCTATGGACGAGTTATAAGTATATTTTCCCTACGTATATTCTTCCTAAATAAAATGTAAACGTAGTATTGTGTCAGAGTTATTATGCAAAATTCAAATATACCTACGAGTTAGTACTAATATGATTTGCGGACGCAAAAAATATCATCTTTAGTTGTTACGCACACAATTCGGCAATAATACGGTATTATTTTTATATAACTTAAAAAATAAAGATCTTATTACATTTTGTATATGGGTAAAAATTATTTAAAATGACCAA
>LGAG01000004.1:701974-721483 GCA_001278395.1 Lerema accius
GGGGGGGGGTCTGTTTGTCTGTTATGTTTGACTGAACAATGGATGAAATACATTCAGAAACTTATTATGTCAAACGATAAAATTCCCTTGATATCGATGTCAAAGGAGCCTTTCGACTGATGTGCATGAGCATCAAAGTAGTAGGGTTGCAGCTATAGTGCGAGTTTTCTATAATATAATTGTGTTTAGGTATAACAAGGGATTGTAAGCAAGATTTATCAAATCTTAACCTCGTTCGTGTCTACCTACTCTTTAAAATCTAAAATCTGACTTCTTGTGCATTAATGTTTAGAAATAAGGTACATTTACTCTTTAGTACGTATAATTATGACTTGTTAAATAATAAAGATACCCACGCTTCCAGGTTCATTTCGCTGAAGACAGTAGACCAGCTCCGAAGACAGAAGAACTTATAACGTTATTCTCTTGAAGAGTGCCGTCAATTTAAATTAAATCTAAATGGTATTTGTTCATTTTAGAATAGTTACTATAATAAATTATCCTTTGTCTGTTGGCAACAACTGCTTCATATCCAGCACTGAGGTTCTGCACTGAAAACTTATTCATAAGACCACCACTATACTACTACCTACCATTTTTAGAACCATTTACAGATATAGTTATCTGCCGCATCGAAATTTTCTTTGAGTAGGATGTATTTTACTAGTATGTATATTAATAAAAATATGTATGTATTATATAAATAATTTTTCACATTTATGTGATAATTATGTTTACGCCTCCTAAACCCTTCATTTACTTTATCCTCCCCCTTTTTTTGTAAGGTTTTTATCTAAGTCATCAGTGCCCACAAAAACATGGCTATGTCCTTACCCTATTTTAGGTTTTATTACCTTCTTGCCAAATATCAACTTAATCCGTTCAGTAGTTTAGACGTAATAATTATAACAGGTCGGCTGACGACTGTGTCTACCTTCATATAGTCTATAAAATTGGTAAGGATTCATTTAAAAATCAATATAAATTAGGCTCTGTAGTAAATTAATCTACTGCATTGAAGCTGATCTAAATTATTTTCACGATAGGTATGCTTTGAGTAAACGGGTTACTGGTTAAATAAAATACTGGAATGTGTACATATAGAATATATTTAACATCTGTGCATATAATTAGGTATATGAAACAATTTGCATCGGAACAATTTTGTAAACATACATTTAGTAATACGACATGTAGATGTTTGTGACTAAAGTACAAATATTGTCTGCGGGGCAAAATTGAAACAGTACAAATTAAATTTAATACTTAAAAGACATTATCAAATACTGGCCTCGTATATAATTTACTAAAACATTTTCAAGTAATAAAATTAACAGAATTAATTAAAGCCTTTCCCCTCGATGAAAGTATTTTGTATTTAGCTTGCTGATAGAATGTAGAAGAAAACGGAACTTCTCATATTTTTTCTAACGAATTATCGTGGGAATCATAGTTAATTTTACGTTGATTCCCTAATCGACTTTATGTTGGTGACAATAAATTAATGTAATCATATTTTGTTCCAATGAATAAATTTTACCATAAGTTAGGAAGAAAATATTGCCCTTCAGTCAGACACTATTATAAACGCCCGAAAAAGGGGCCACGTCTGTTGTTTTTTTTTAAATTCGAAACATTTTTATTAAATATTTTTCCTTCGATTTTTGTGCTAAAAAGGCTTAAGTGTTTTAACATAATACCCATATTATATTATAAATAATAATTAATTTGAAGTCTATTCTCGTCATTTATGGTAGGTAGTTCAGAAATAAGAAGGGAATAGGAGATCGTTCATGCACCTAGGTCAAAACATCATACTATAGCAGGGTAACAGGATCCCAAAAAGGAAATAGTAAATATTATTAGGGCTATTGCTAACATTAAAACAAGTTCCACAGTACTCTATTCATAATTTTGCATTACCTTTGAGCACCTGTAAGCTATAGAATGTATAAGCTCTGCATATTAGTCATGTTTATATTTGCGCGAAATACGCGTCGCCCGCTTTTACAAATTTAAATGAACTCGTGAAATTGAATATGCGTCCGCAAATAGTATTGACACAAATAAGTGCGGGATACCTGGAGCTTAACTAGGTATGGAAAAAAGGTTCAACATTCATAGTCCCTACACTGGGATTCCATGGAGTGCGCGCCAGGAACAATTTAAATAGACAAGAGTACACACAGATATCGAATAAAAATTTCGAATTTCTGTCTGGCTGGGTATCGAACCCAACCCTTCAATGACTGTCAAAGTCAGGTGTCGTGTTTTAACTTTAGTCAAATCAAAACCCCTTACTTTGACTATATAATTGACAACAACTAAGATTTCTATTCAAATTTCTCACTAACATGACGTACTAGCCGATTAACATTTAATTTAATAACTAATTTTAAAATTGATACTGACAAAGTAAATATAGAGGGAAGTGCAGCATATTTGGTATACCTACTGCAAGTAAATTGGAATATACAGATATTTCGTAAACATAACTTCAGGTGACAAATGAAACCAGCGAGGTCTAAAAACAAAAATCCATTTTGACATTTCGGCTATCAGCCTCACAAGAAAAGAAGCGTGTTCTAAACGTACGTAACTTTTTCGGTAAGAACACAATCATTAATAATCATTTACTCTAATTGTTATACTTTTGTTGTAATTAATAAAACAATAAAGTGCTCTTATTACTTTATTATGTAAGTTTTATTTTGCGAATAATTAAAATGTAACACGTATGTAACATGTAAAATGTAACGTGTTGTTAATTTGGCACACCGAATGGGAACATAATTATTTATAAGATCAAATAATGCATATTTTTATGTTCAGGTATTACAACTATTTTTTAGAGATGGTGACATCCCACAAATATAAAAGAAAGAGGTATCAAAGGCGGAAATGTTTACGAAAGAAAAATTACACGAAATCCAATGAATATAATTTGGAATATATTTCAAATACCTGCACCCTAAGCCAAATGATGTGTTTTGAGTTTTTTGTTTTGATTAAAATTTTTTAGGGTTTCTGTTTTTGTTTAAATTGATATTTTAAATTATTAAAGTTTATTAATTTTCCTATAATTTGATGCATTTGCTCCATGAAAATCTTGTTTCTGTTCCAAATTATTACTAAAAATCAAACTATTATACTATCCCACATTATGCTGCACTTCCTCTATAAACGCCATATTTAATTATTTTATTTTATGTTGTTCATTTCCTATGGACAAACAATATATACTAGATAAGATAGTATGACTTATTTCTTTACGTACCAATAATATGAAAAAACAATTAACATACTATATTTTAAATAAATACTATATTCTAAAGATCAATTCAATGACCTGGTTTTATTGATCTGTTTTAAATTACACTCGATCACTTTTGTTTTTGTTATTTTAGGAAAATTATTCTCACTCTTATATTTAAGCTTATAAGATCCTCTTATACTTTTTTTAATACTTGATTATATTTATTCTTATTGATTCAGCAAATTAGTAAGAGGATCTTATGAAAATACTACTGATTTTACATGAGAATCATTATTTTATCGTGTTTTTATTCTAGTTTTTTATTAACGTTAATTATTTTAATTGATGTTAGTTTAGCAAAGTAGATATTAAGAATATCCATTCTTCCTAGTGTACTTATAAATAGGCAGAAACATATAGAAGAATAGGTAGTTTTATTATCTGAAGTGATCCGCCCCGCAGACACATAAACACACATATTTTCCTACTTATACATTTATGTATCTTATTCTAACATATTTTTTTGAAACATTGAACAAGATTTATATTATTTAAATATGAGTAACAGTAATCTTATACTATAATACGAGCTATGCTTGTATACATGTATATAAATAAATATGTAATCGTGTTTAAGAAAAAGTGTTGAAGCAAGGGATTGTATTTCATTAGGGGTATCTTGGGCCAAAAAATCTATTTATCATGGGTTTATTTGCAATTACAAAAATCCATTTTTATGTAGAACTTATGTATTAATGAACATAATGCTGGCGACATCTGTTCTTATCGTACAATAAAAAAAATATTTTGACAAAGTAATTAGGACATCAACAACTGTCCCCATGACAACGAACACCACGATTTTATTGAATTCTTCATGGCCAGCGTCTTAGTTTGATTTAAAGTAGAGTAGAATGTTAACAATAAATATTAAAAATATACCAACATTAAAAATTATATGCCGAGTAAAGTTCGGCTTACCAGGTACTTTAACTAATTTGAGTAGATATACGAGTATAGTCTTAAAAATACTCACTTGAACACACATATTAAATTTATAAGATATTCTATTAGGCGTCGGCCGGTGAACTATGCATATAGGTCCTAATTTCAGTAGTATGATTCTTTGAGATCGAGACAGCTTTATAACTTGAAATCGATTTTCATAACTGTCCTGTGGTTTAGTTTTTATTGAATTTTTAAAAATATACCTTTTTTGTATAATACTTCTCATTTATCTAACTATCCATAAACTATTTATAAAGTGAGCAGACAGCCAATATATACTAGGTCTAGTACAATACATATTATGCTATTTAAAGATCCTTTTAACCAAAATAGTTTTATAGTAGCTATTTAGCATAATTTTGTATAGAACTCTTAGCAGCTGAGTAGTCATATCATACTGCAATAAATAAAATAATTATAATGTATAAACTATCTACCTATATTTATTATATAAGCTGTAACTGATCGATGTCTGTACTTAGGTAATATGGGATATTTGGTATTATTGGCTTTATGGAAGATAAATTTTACTCATAGGGAAGCATTCCTTTTTATCATCACAGACCAGATAACAATATTGTTAAGCATTTCTATCTGTTTATAGCACGTTTGTTTTCACTAACCTCTTAAAGGTTTAACCCATTAAGATGTGGTTTTCACGGATATAGAATGTTTGAGGTAAGGATATTAACTTTATTTCTGTAGTATACACACATTACATATAGTACACACACATTATCAACGAGTAAGTTAATCTATAGTGACCCATCCACGGGAATAGGTTATAATTACTTTACTGACATTAATAAATAATCACTTAATCTACTTCCATAATATATACAATCAATATACAGGGTTAGTTTTTAGACGTATTAAAATGAGTGACGACTCACTAAGCCCTTTCAAATGTTAAATTAATATTTTACTTGTCCAGTAATTTCAAGTTATTTATAAATTTAGCACATGTTAAAAGAGAGTTCAGTTGTTTGTAAGTACGTAGATATTTTATACTACAAAGGATGAAGCCGCGAGCGAGCCCTTGCAACATCGCGCATCGTCGGGCATTGAGTTATCGGATTAATGTTGATGACCTATGAAAAGCGCGTGTACACCTGACATTAGAGTGTCAATCAAAAACAAATTTTATCATGTTCTCTTCTATTGTTTTCTCCTTAAGTTAGTCTTGTTGTTTCGATTAATTATAAGTTTATCATACACTGTAACAAGTACAAACAAAAAGTTTTTTTTTAAACAAGCTTTTATTACTTGTTAATGAGAAAAAGAACTAAATAGTTAAAAAGCGCAACATTTCAAGTCCCTACTGTTAACCGTTGAGGAGTTCAATCGTCTGGAGCCAATCCTGGCAGCAGTATCACATCATGCTTATTATAAACATGCATTATCATCAGGACTGTACCAGTGTGTAAAATTTTAGCTCAATCGGACACCGGGAAGTGGGTGAAATTTAACTTGCAAGATTTCATTACAAACACCGGACAGGTGAAACTAAATAAAAGCTTGTAAAATACAATTATTATGAACATTAACATGTCAGTCGTCTAAAAAATAATCCCGTATAATGCAGATATTCTTAACAATTAAACCGCATGCAGGCATTAAATACACGTTACAGCGTAAAATGTAATATATTACAATTTTATTTTATCACTGTGTTACAAATATTAAGCTCATGTATTTTTTAAGTTTAAAAACACTTCAACAAAGTCGAAGACAGTCAATAAAGCGAACTTTTTGAAATCAAACCGAATTACTTGGCCACTTATAAACTTAAAAAAATAAGAACATGTTCTAAATTCAAAATTACGAAGTTATGTTCACTTTTTTACGTAAATTGGCGGCAAGATGTTTTGGAGGTCCTTTTAGGCATTAATACTTTTATTAGTGTAGGTACTGTTGTTAAGTCAGTAACTTAAAAGTCCTAGCAGTAGCACTGAGCAGTGAAAAAAAATTTTTGGACAGTAACTTATTTCTTAGACAATAAAATAAAAATTGTGTACTAAAAAAATCCCGGTTATTTTATCTTAAAAGGGTTGCTAGCTGGGAAGTAACACAAGCAATATTAAAAAAACATGGCCATATGTTTTGGCCTGTTATATTGGGCAGTTTTTATAAGCGGTTAATGTGGGCAGTTAAATTAAGTAGGCGGTTATGGGTCATACTTGCATAATTAATTATGCTCGTATCCCTGGTGGATGATTTGCAGCAATTTATTTTTTTAAGGTAGGTAGGTTACGTACTAGGTTTAAGTTTCGTTGCCCTATAATTTTTTTATTTTAATCCTTCGAGTTACCTCCCTCAAGTTGCTGATCACAAGTTACCGATCAATTGCAGCTTTATAACTGCACACCATTAAATTCCCATTTAATTATTTTTCTGTCCCGTTGTTAATAAACTCCCAAATAAAATATTTATTAAGGATCGTTTTAATATATTTTACTGTCCAAATTTTACTGCCAATGACATCAAGTTTACTGACTAAAATTTTAATATAGAACCGCCGTGTTTATCTAGTACCTTTCTTATAACTGTACCCTGGTAGATATTGACCAACAACAGTGGACTACCACAGTCCTATTCTTTATTGAGTTATTTGTTTAGCAAGAAGTGAGTATTATGATTGCATTATATGACTTTCGTATAATATACACCTATATTTAGGAAAGACAAATACAAATTAAAATAATAACATTCACATACGAACACCTTAATTACTCTGTGACTATGATTTACAATTAAATATTTGCTGATACCACTAGAAATATTTGAGTAACAATATTTTTTCAGAATCTTGTAAATAAAATTTGTAATTTGAAAAAATAATTTCCTTTTAACAATAACAAATTGAAAGAAAGGAATAGAAAGGATATCGTTCTAATATTCTCTTTGTGTGAAAATAACCCAGCAAAACGTAACAGACGTTGCATGAATAATTTGCTTAGCGTTCGATTGAGGTGGCCGTGGCACAAACCTCACATTTTATTGATTTTAACTGCTGCCATACCATACCACACCATAATTTGATACTTTTTTAATGGCATAATTCATGTGTACAGCTATGACAATTCAATATTATAATCTAGAACTATAGGTACCAATATTAAAAATTTAAATATTATTGTATTCTATTAATTTTATCTTTTCCATTGTTAAAAGCGTGATAGTTATAGTTTCAAACATTATCTGAGAAGTTGAGAGAAATATATAGTAGACCCCGATGTGAAAATGTAATAATTACGTCACATAGTTTTTTGTTAATACCACAGATGAAAGAGAAAATTGTTAAAATATGTAGGTATATTTGGCAACTCGAGATTATGCAACAAAAATCGCATACTCACACATTTTTTATTAGCTTCTTATTTTAAGTATGCAATCACATATTGATATTGATAGATTGGTTATAAGTTTTTTTTACACATTTTCAATGTACTGAAGTTGCTGACATTAAACTCTTCTTCGTCTTTATCCACAATAACGTGTTCATGATCGCACTGTATCTACAGATATTTTTATTTACATAGGATTGTAATTTGTTTTTAAACGATGGTGACTAGGTATACGTAAAGTGGTTACTAATTAATATTACTCTATTATAATTAATGCCCGGGTCCAAATTATAAATATTGTAAGGTCTAATAAAATATGAATAAAATATTAATCAGATTTACCTTTAAAATTCAATAGTAAAACGTTAATTTAAACGATGCATATTCAAAAATGAGTCAGGTCCGAAAAATAAAAACACAAGTACATTTTTTTGGCTCTAAATAATGCGCTTGCGCATCCTGTAAGATACCTATATAAATATCGGATTGGGTGACATGTAAAATTAAGTTTGACAATAAATAATGAGTTTATAATAATTAAATGTAAAGAAACGATTTGATTGGACATCTGCAATATTATTACTATTGGTAATATTACATTTTGCACAACGAGTGCAATTTGTTTACAATACTAGTATGATCTAGAATTTCTTAGAACTAATTTACAACATTGGTAATATTTATTATAATTACAATTTTTTCCGTGTCAATTTTCTTTTCGTCAGCTAGGATAATGTTCTGTTAAGGTGAAACTGTTTGATTCTGTTATAATTTTACTTATCACTGCTTTAGTTAGATCAAATCCCTCTAGCGCCATTAAGCGAATAAATTTTAATACTTAAAACTAAATATATTTTTTTATAATTTTTATCTATCTATGTCTGTCTTTCTTTATTTATATAGCTATTAATTTTACATGCTCTTCGTTAGAGTCCATTTTAAATGTTACATTTTTCACTAATGTTTTTCATAGGGTCACATTTGAAATTGTTCTTACAATCACTATTTCTTTAAATTCCTGAAATTATGATATTCACGAGTTCATCACTTTTTCTCCTAGTATATCACACTTCACACTCCCTTGCTGAAGGTCCAATTGTAAATGTGATATATAAGATAATGTATCAACAAGTCACATTTTGAAGTTCATTCATCGAAATATGTCATCAGATAGTTACTAGTATAATAGTCAATTTCAACAATATAATCACAAATATTTTACATTAGATCACTTCTTTAATATAAATGTTTTTATAGTTATTATAGTTTATCACTGTTTAATTTATCACTGTTTTCAAATATTTATCACTGTTTCTTTAATATAGTTACTTTACGCCCTAACAGGGTTCATTTTTAAACACAATAACTGTTTTGTTTTTTTAAATATTCACGATACACGATTTTGTATAGAGTTAATTGTTCAGTACCACTAAACATAATCACAATTGCTTGTATCAGTTTACTTTTCAAACGTCAATAAGTAAATTGTTCTGTATAGCCACTATTAGTAATTTGTCATTTTTTAAGATTTTTTCATTTGTAGGTTACTTTTTATTGGTCGCATCCATGTTCTTGTAAAGTCAATTCTTGATTAATATCTTTACAGATTAGTATTACCGCCGGACATATAAGTGTCATGGAAAAATTGCCGTACCTGAAAAAGGTTGTAGAATTAAAAAAAACGTATTTTTTATCTTATCCTTAAATATTTTATCATTACAAATTGTTATGAATTCCAACACCAACAAATGAATGAACTAATTATTTAATATCATTTTTTTTCACTATCTGATGTGCAAGTAGTGTAGGTACTTATATGTATAAACGAGCGATTTTGTTAGTTTTATTTACCATTAAACAGTTAGAAATTTCTAACATGAGGTCAACCAAGGAGGCTTTGTCAAATATTTCTTCTGGTACTGGAGGATCGCATTTAGGAAAGTTGGCGCGAGCTCTGAACCCGCGGTGCATGCGAAGAGTTACTTCGCAGAAGATATAGCGGAAAAATAATGTACGTAGGAATTCATCACCCAAGAAAGGATAGAAATTGTAATCTGGAAGTAAAAGAACAATGTTAATGTTATTGTCCATTTTAATCTAATCCGAAAAGAGTCAACAGATTTCGTCGAATGAGGCATTTTTTAGAATCTTGCACTATCCTGAAAACTTACCAAGTCTGGTTCGCGCAAGGACCGCGTTGGTTTCAATCATAAAAGAGCTCAATATCCCCTGGCACCGGTCGTAGCTGTTAAGGTTAATGGAGTCCAACTCGCAACTCATAGCCAGCCCAGCGATGGGTGATTGTAGAAATAGGGAAAATAGGTTTCCTTGATGCCGGCGCTCTGTACAGTTAAAAAATATTATTTTGTTTCCCTGGTTTAAGTATAAAACTGTAATTTAACTTACCGATTCTCTTAGGTTACCAATGAAATAGTTATACTATTAGGTAAATTAAAACGACTGTTCAACCTGCATTTCGGAAGAGATTATCAAAATAAAGTCGCAATGAAATCATACTAACCTTGGAGTGCTGGTAGAAGATGTATCGGGGACATAAGGATAACAAGAGGTTGTCCAAAGGCTCTAGGGATATTTTGGAAGGAAAATGAGTTGTCGGAGTCGACAATGATGAAAAGAGGCTTTCTGGTGAAAGGATGAAGATCTGCAGGATAAAGACATTGTCCCTCTTTGGTTTTGTTCTGAGCTAATCGTGGCTCCTTGCTGTAATCACGGTAAACGTCTGACTTGGATGTAGTAATCAGACCGCCGGTATCAAATCCTGATGCCAACAAAAACTACAGTTGAAAATCGTTTGAAAACATAATGAAGTCACACAAAAAATATCTTTATTTTTACAAATCGATAAAAAATAAGAAAATAAAGTAGACCAGGTATCAGTTGCTCATAAAAATGTATTTTAGATGTATTTATTATTAAACAAAACTTATTTGGATTTTAATAGTTACCTTCCTCAACAGGTCTTGCAGTTGAAGTAGTAGCAACGGACGCAGAGGCCGCTGCAGCAGCCGCTAAAGAATGGCCCTCGGCAGACAAATATAACAGTACTGCCCCGTTAGGAGTCAGTTCATCGCAAGCGCTGGCTAGGTAAACCATAACTTGATTGGGAGATGGTTTGTAAAGAAGAAACTTGTGGGGATTTCCAGTTTCGCAGCGAGGTGGTCCATCATCTATGAGAAAGTATCCTACAAATTACTTGTTACATTGTAAAATTTATGATTCCTATTAGTTTGAACATTTCGCAAATGGTCAATAATATGTTATAGGTATTACGCTTCGCTGATATAGAAATAATAGATAGGTAATCGCAAATTGCTACCGCAGGGCAACGCTCAGATAAAAAATTGCGCTCTGGGAATTAAAAAGGCAGTATTTAATTACCTTTAGGAACAGATGCCTCAGGAATTCCAGCGTATCGGCCTCTTGGTTGCTCCTCAAACAAATAAGGCATATCGCCAGTGGGTTCCCTTTCAATGACTTGAAGAATTCTGAACATGTCCATAGTCAGCTCAGAAAATTTCACTTGGTGAGAGTTGGAACCAATGATGAGTACTTCTTGGAGTTTCAGATTCATTTGAGGGATGATTTCAATTGGTGGAATAGAGTGAGGGTTGAGTCTAAAAAATGATGCTTTCATCATTCAAAGATTCTATATGTAAATATGACAATTTTTTTTTCTACTGTAATAATTAAAATGATAATTTACCTATGGGTCACGACAACAGGCATATTATCGGCGTTAAGAATTACAATACCAGGCTCAGCTCTTACAAAAGCTTTTGCTTCGTCCAAAACCAGCGACCATTCTACTTCATCATCAGGGTCATAGATATTTCCATACTCGATGATCTGTTTACTCAGTTCTTTAATGAGTTCTTTAACGAGTTTTATCTTCTTTAGCAGTATGCAAACTACCATAAATCTTGCGTAATATCTCAGTTTCTTAACCATTAGCTCACTTCGATCTTCCCTGCATGCTCTTGTATAGTAACTGCGACCACGAATTGCGTAGTAAAAGGCGTATGCTTCATTCAGATAGGCGGTGTCACTTGTGCGTAAGCTATAAGAAAATTTAACTAATAATAATTGCAGCTGATAAGAAAGTAACGAAAGAATTAAATATTGAATTAAAAAAAAAGTGTCGGTATTTTACTAAGAACTTTGTTAAAATAAGTACTTATTAAACATAGATAACGACGTACTAGAAGTGGTAATAAAGTTGTCCAATTTTGGAAGCGATCTCGCCGATCTGCCACCGTTTCAGGCCATATTTTGTGTCGAGTAGTTCACGATGTTGTTGTTGAAATTTCCAAAGTTTTGTGTACACATCAAAAGTTTTTCCGAAGTGAACATGCCATTGTTTATGTCCATATGGCGGTAACTCCCTAAAAAAAGGTAATATTATTGGAACAGGTGAAAACCTTGGATTCAAAAATATAACCAAACAGAAAATTCCATCGACTCAATTGCAATATTGATGCACTAGATGACGGCCGTGGTTTCGCCTGCGGAAAAAGTAATTTTATTAAAGTTATTGATTCATACTAAGGGAATTAAGTCTCAAAAATATATTATACTCCAGTGCAAGGTTTCTTTTAAATGCTAAGTTTCATTTTAACGTCTTCAACTGTTGATGTGTGATTTAGCCACAAACATATAATTTCACAAACATAAATCATCCCAGGGGAAACTACAATTCTGATAAAAACTATCTTATGTTCTATTCCTGGATGTATTTTATCTGCGTAACAAGTTTCAGCTTAATTTCTTCAACCGTAAGAGCGTAAGGAACCACATGTCCAAATAGCATTACAAACATTTTCACAAACTTTCACACTTAAAATATTAGTAGTTGTTAAGTTTTATTAGTAGTATAGATTAAAAAGCAATTAGTAAAACATTTACAAAACGATAGGAATTTTATTAAATTATCTAAACGAATTAAAAAATCAAAAAGATCATGAATCGTCTACCAAGCCTTTTTCTCTTTACTTCACGAATTAGCGTTGACGTCTTTTGTATGAAACGGTGCGCGGCTAAAGACCACTGAGAGGCATTATAATAAAAACCCTTGTCAAATACACAACGAACTGAAAGCGTGGTGAAGCGATTATATTTTATAATATACCAGATCGCTTAAATGTGGTCATATAGAAAAGAAGTTAATTTTGGCTTATCTATATGACTAGATTCAAAGGTTCCTATACATTACAAAATATAAACGCTTTGCCAGGCTTTCAGACGAGCTTTGACAAGGGTTTTACAGTGAATTTATTTCAATTTGATACAGAAATTTCATCATCAGCATTCTTGCACTCACCTTAGTCCATTAAAAAGTTGTTTTGACTTCTCCAAAAGATGACAGAACTCGATTATAATTTTTCTTTCGTGTTCTTCCTGAGAAGCCATTATTTCTGGCAAAAAATACTCTATTAGTGGATATTAATAAACCTATTTAAAATTTATGATTGTGACTATTAAGCTTTCAATTACCCTTTATGTTACTATTTACCCGACTACGGCAAAGCAAAAAGGAGGGTTATGATTTTATATAAAAGAAATAGGATTTTCTGCTAAAGAAGCCGTGTACATGGTTGAAATTGCGGGGGGAGAGACAAGTCCTTGTCTCTGCATACTCGCTACTGGCGTAGACTGACTTAGCATTGATAGAATTTCCCTCGATATATATGGAGTATTCAATCTTTCACTTTCATCCACAAATATCAAACTTGTATCCACGGAGTCCGTGGCTACGTTGTGATGTACAACAGTATTGTACGTGTCACGGCTGGTTGAGGGCATTTGTTGCCTTTCACGTGTTTCTGGTTCTGGATGGTAATCATACGGAACAGTTACGATGTGACTTTCAACGTCCTCGTCACTGAGGTCTTCAAATGGCGACGCATGTCCTTCGTCGGTTGGCTTAAGCAAAGCTTGCGTCTCGTCATTTGAGAAATGTACTTTCTGCTCTTTTTGTCTTCTAACTTCTAACACTCTAACTGCCTCAGGCTCGTCATTTGAAATACTAACTGTCTGCTCTTCATGTGTTCTTTCTACAACATTTTCATTTTGTTCTAATTCCTCTAGTTTTGGCTCGTCAGTAGGAGCATTAATTTCTACTTTAGTTTCAACGATATGATGGTGCCTACGAGGCTGTGATTCCTTAATTTTACTCAAAAATAATTCGTTCCTTTCACGTGTAAGGTCTTCTTTTATGCGTCTCAGCACCTCTTTACGCTCACGTTCCTTTTCTGTCCGCGTTTTACACCATCTAAGGAATATAAGGTATATAGTATACCAAATATTCCTTAGATAAGTGAACGCGGACACTGTAAAGGAAATAGAAAAATATAATTTTAGTTAAAATGCTGAATCCATGTTCCACTATGCCAACACTTACAGGTCATTCTGCACTACAAATGAACTATTTAATGTTTCACCAATACCTAATCTATATTTATAACATATTTTCGTGGTTTTATTTTATACCATGACTAGAATTCGTAAAATTAACTCGACTCTTTTACTGTACTGTACTAAAATACGAGTACATTAGTATTCGTCTCTCTATCATACAACTCTATATTTTTTAAAGTAAGAAGTTTTCGCAAAACATTTCAGTATAACTTTAAAGTATAACAAAAAATAACACAGGTGTTGTTTTCATTGCTATATATATATAATACCAGTGGAGCGGCTCTCGCTTCGCTTCGATAAACTCATACCGAAATGAAAGTTAAAAATAAAAAGTAGACTAAGTGATTCCTGCTTTCATCGGCTATCGCTAGTAGTAAAAGTCCTGTGAAAATCGGTCTAGCCGTTCCAAAGATTAGCCGGAACAAACAGAGAGACAGACTAAACTTGTAAAAAATCGTATTTTGTTATGTACATCGTGTTTACATGCATATGCAATGCATTGAATCTAAAGTGGTTATACAGCGAACCCATAGATAGCGGTGCGAAGCGTTTTTTTTTTGTAATGTGCTAATACATTATGTACGTAGTCTGCTCGGAAACTATCGGGCCTTCCTTTACATCTCCACACTATAGTTTGTGCGATTTTTGCGGGGAATGAACGTCAACAGTTGAGCCTCACGAACTTATTGGTAACTTTCTAACTCCTTACGAACGTACAGTTCACGTGCAAAAAAGACACGCTTTTTATGGAGATAATTTTGAGTTCGGCAGATTTTGTGGTTGGTAGAAATAACTGCAAAACAAAGCATCAATTTTTTTTTCCAACTTGGAAGAACGAGTTTGGAATTTTCAGATGATGTAGAAAGCCTTTGGGAATTAGTGTTTGAGCAAAACACGAATAAAAGAGTGGTATAATTGTTCCAAAGAAGGTCGCACTCCTGTTGATAGTGATTCTTGTTCTAGGCGACCTTCTATGACAAAAAAATGGATTTATTTTTATTATAAAGGTGTATATATGCACCGAGCTTTAAGACTATCAATAAAGAATATTACTTTAAATTTTTAAAACGTTTGCATAAAGTAGTGAGTAGAAAACGCCCGCACTTTTGGTTATTGTAGTCATCGCCTTATCCATCAAATTATTGCGCCAACGCATACATCGAATCTTGTGTAGCAGTTCTGAGTAAACACTGTATCGGACTGCTTCGGCAACCTCTGTACAGTTTCATCCTAGCCCCTTATGACTTTTGGCTGTTTTTAAAACTAATAAAACAACTCAAAAGACAGCGATTCGATGACAAAACGACAGTTGAAAATAATGCGGCGAGCTTGCTCTGGGCCATCCCTAATAGTGAGTCCCAGGATTGTTTAGAGAAGTGGAAACATCGTTGGGACTGTGTTATTCAATCAAATGGGAACTACTTTAAACGAAACCACTCTACCGATGATGAAGAATTACATCAGCAGGAAAATATAAAAGTAGGCCCGATTACGAAATAAAAACGCTTACGTGCATGGGGCACGGACCAAATGGATAATCGTAATTACACTTTCAAATTGTTTTATAAATTACATATATTCGCTAGGAGAAAATTTCAAATTCAATTAAATAATTGCTGAATTTTTGGTAGACTCTACACAACAATCTATTCAATTTTGGAGTTTTAAAATGCTATAAATTGAAGGAAGTTGTTTAAAAAACATAAACCAAACTGTTATTATTGTTATTTATTGATTGAGTAAAAAGTTACCAAATGCATCTTTAGTTGCGTGACTAATAAAACCGGTCAGTTTTAGTCCAAAACTTAGTCGATAAAATAAAATCTCTATGAAATATGTCGCACAACATTTTTATTCGTAAAGTAGGTATAATAATGTTAGTACCTACTTGTGCCTAGCTTTATCTATCGCTTAGCAATAAGCATCTGTCTAGGAAAAAAAAAGATAATTTTGTCAAGAAAGCTTTCCAATGATTTATCACTTTATTAATGCCGGCAATTATATTCACTTTTTCATTAATGCTTGACAACAATTCGATCAGAGAATAATTAATGCAATTGCAGGAATAATATTATTATATTAACTTCGCAATGCACAAATATTAGACAAATCTATTAAGCACAGTCATAAGTTAGCGTTTTAGTAATATTATTATTGTTTATCGCAAAATATTTAAATTAAAAGCAAGGCAGGCACGAGTAACATATAAAAACGGAGTCACTTACTGATAGAAGGTGGAAACTTGTACACTTAGTCTTTTTAAATAATTATTTTAGTTTTGTTTTATAACAAAACTATTTTATAAATTAACAGTTGTAAGTTATATACCAATGATAGGAATCGTTTATTGATGTTCTAACGCGATACGATTCACACCATTACTAACACTTCAAGGTTTCGTGAATAAGTTATTACAGTTTTTTAAAAGGATTTAACGTTTGGAAAATAGTCACTGCCTTTTTTCTGACGATTTAGTTTACACTGACTCTAAATTACAATTTTTGAGGTGTTTATAATAAATTGTTCGAATTTTGAAATGAAATTGCGCGCAATTTTATTTCTGAAATAGGACCTGACCAGCGCTCGCAGCGTTTGCGGAATGACGGCGCCCTCATGACGGCGATGCAGTCCTTTTATAATGTGGTATCTCCGCCTACTGTGAAGTACGTGGGCGATTCTCTGATTTCTATCCAATGGAAAGTGTTGAGCTACTTGATGAACATGCGCAATTCGAGTTGAATTACTCATATCACTGACCTTGCAACGCATTTTAAATTGACTGAAAATGATTTACAATTAACCCTATCGTTTTCCACAATAAATTACGAAGTCTCAGTAACGTAATTATTAAGACTGAGAAAAATACTAATAATACGGGTCCGTTTCAAGGGAAGCGATCGCTACGGCCGTTATCATTCGATAGCAGAGTGCCACTGAGAGGAAAGTTTCAAATGCTGAAGCGGACACAAATTTCAAACGGCGACGTATAAACTCACCTCTCAGTAATCGATTCGGGTTGCTTTATAGACTAAATGCATTCATATTTATTAATTGATTAAAGTCTCATACAAGGAGACTCCTTACTACTTACTGCTACTCGCGCGTAGTATGCCTTAAGTAAAGATTATATTATCAGTAGAATTATTAATTTTTTAGGTAATATTATTAATTGTATTAATGTTTTTTTAACATGCCTGAGTAGCTACCACCATTTTTCCTGGGTCATGATAGGAACGTATTTTTGATCAATTTTTTTTATTAGACTAAAACATCCCTGTAACTAGACACTAATCTGGTAGTGACTGAAATCAATGGTAAAACAAAGGTTTTCAGTTATCTACATTAGGGGTTAATTTGACAGAAACCTTGAAGTTTTCTAAGCCTTTGTTTCAAAATAAATGAAGTTTCAATTTTCCAAAAATTCTATCTCGGTGTTTCTGTATTTAATAAGAAAGTCTTGTACAAATTTTCATGTTTCTCGGTCCACGCATATCGGTACTATTGTTGAGGGTGATATTAAATCCTCAAGGGTTGTTTTAAAAAATAGCATCGAATAAGGGATTTCATTGATTTTAACCATACGCCCAAACATTGGTTTGCAAAATGCTTGCTATAGTAAGGCTTGGTGGATTTTCTCCCTAAAATCACTTAAATTTTTAACTAAATCTATCCACTTAAGGGTTGATTTTTTTAAAAACTTTAAAACTCGTACTTCTTTCTCTTCTCGCTTTATAATCGAAAAGCTCTATAACAACACTGCTAGCTTTAAAATTTACGAAGTTCCCAACAACGTTTCATCCCTTTAAAGTACGAATTTCCAAAAACTCTTAATACTCCCTTTAAATTATATTAGCCTTGAATTTTTACGTTTATTTGTCAACTGAATTTGGTACTAATATTAAGGGTAATATTTGCCCCTTACGGTTTGAATTATGAAAAAAAACTAATAAGGTTTTTATTGTTTTTTGACCATAAACTCATACCTACGCAAATTACAACTCAATATTTTAATAATTGAAATATTAAAATATAATATTTTTTATCGCAATAAATAGGGATAATCAGTAACATACTTAAGTATTTTCCTATATATTTTATAATTTGCAAATCAGAAAAGACGAAGTTATTAAAAATTAAGCGACATACATAATTTATTTCAATTTTATTATTCCAGAGAATAAGTATCCCGGATAATAATATATGCAAGTTTAAACGGTAACTAATACGACAACAATAACCATCTCTCTCGGAGGGATGTAAACATTGTGCCGACCATGGCATTGAATCGGCTTTCCTCATTACGCAAGTTGTTGGCCCACTTTGGTACTACAGTGAGACGGTTTGTGACCTATTTACATGCCGGTACAATAGACACTCAGATAAAGCTGTAACGGATTATTTAATTGCATTTTATCATTTTTGATTTTATGTCCCCTCTATCAAGAACATACAAAGTATATAACGTAATGACTAATGGTATTGATTGTTCAATACCTAATGAGTAGATGAAGGAAAGGCTGATCATTACCATTCCGTGGTCCATTCTTGGTGGCTTGTGGTTGGTGATCATTACCATGGCATTACCATTTTTGACTCCGATTGGTTACCTCACCACCATTGCACTTAGAATATAGCACAATTTTTTCGAGACGTAAAAATTCTTATGATCAGGTTCAAAATCTTTTCAGACTATTAATTACCAGGACACATCACCGATAATGACGGAACGGTAATGATTTAACAATTTTTTTTTATTGCGTTGATTAGAAAGCTGAATTTTTAGTCAAATATACTTCCGGAATTATTATCCAATTTTTCAGGCATACATAATCCAAAAAAATATGGTGCCTAAATTCAGACGTCAATGTAGATACATAGGAATGCAATAAATTACAAACGAGTCAAGTAAAAAGCTTCATAATTAGTATTAGGGTACTGACTGCCCGATTTCCCATTCACAGGCATTCCCTTTAAATTCGCACCCTGCACTCTACGGATAAATGGGGCAACGACCGCCGACCTAATAACCTTCGGATGTGGGTCAAAAGATTCAATGTCACTAGAACCAGCATTATCAATGGGTGACGTAGAATCTGATTCCTGTTCTTTCTTGGTTTTATTGTTTAACCCTCTGTCGAGATTTAGTTCGGGTTTATAATGCAAAACATGTTCTTCATTTTACTTCTTAATAAAAAAATGTTGAGGTTGTTTAGACGTTGTTTGATTACGTAAATATTGCAATAATTTGAATGAAATAAATTAATGTTTTAGTTATTGATTGAGTTTTAGAAATAAATTAGACAAATGAAATTACAAGCGTAGCTACATTTTTGGGCATTTTTAAGAACGAAAAGGATAATGGCAAAATATTAGGTGAGGTCAATGGAAGCGTCTAGAAATGTCACTAAAAAGAAAGTTATTTATTATTTTTCATACGTTTTATCAACATATTAAGATAAAAAT
>LGAG01000005.1:5451-31032 GCA_001278395.1 Lerema accius
TTTGTGAATCCACGTAATCTAAGGGAGAGTGGAGAGGCCGAAAAGTAGGTATGTAGAGGAAACTTAGGACTGATGAAATAGTGACGAGTGGTAAAAAGGTTGGTAAAAAAGTGATATTTTTAATTCTTATTGTTACTCGTAGATATGTAAAATTTTCTAACTGACGGCTAATAGAATACGTATTGTTTAGGAAAACGTTTTTGTTACCGCGGAATGACAGGTAAAAGGCACACCGAAGCGTAGCGATGGCGGGTCCACTAGTCCTTAATAAGTACATTGAAGTAGCAAGCAAGAATTATTTTAATGAGATTTGTGCATCAGAGCGAAGCGGGCGCTACAAGAAAAGAATGCAACAAAAATGCAATCTCTTTATTTCCATATAAGGTAGTATACACATGCTCCGATCCGGTTTCAGCGGAGTTAAGACGACATTCTTTGGACATAGTTTTTTTTTTAAATATCCATTTGCTTCGGTAAATTTTCCTTATCAGGAAAAGGTGAAGTATACAATAGGTACACACCTTCTTTCGAGTATGTATGTATGTATGTATGGCCATTTCTTTGGTACTCCGAATCTTCTCTTCTTTGGCTCTACGAATCTGCTCTCTTCGAATATTTAATTTAGTTAAATTACCTCTAAATAACGTTTAATAGTTATAATAAGTTCAATTTACCATTGTAGTATTTTAATAGTGTTGTAAAATAATATTTAGGTATAACATTAACTTTCTACAATTCTTCTACATAAATCTTTAACCATGCCAAATCATACCGCCTGCCTTATTCTTAAAGAGATTCGAAATCCCTTCACGTAACAATATTCATTAAGAATGCATCAAACATTCACCGTTCATCGTCTCACCGGTAATTTGAAAGGTGTCTACAAAAACAAGTTCTACAATAAACGCCCATTTAAAGCTAATAAATTATTTTGTTGGTAATCAAAATAGCGAATGTATCCTAATCTTCTTACATATAAAATTGAAAGTTGGGGGGCTCTGTTTGTCTGTCTGAAAGATCATCACGTAAAAACAGCTGATTTGACAGAACAATGAATGAATTTCAATGTGATTCATGATGTATCATTGGATTACAAATAAAATTATTACCTATTTTTTTCCATGACGATAACAATTATTGTTACTTTTTTATACATTATCAGTTAAATAAATAAACGCTAACACACGCATACCCCCGCAGTAGGATCCCTGTGTCGCGGGTGGCATGGACAACACTAATAACACATCACTAACACCCATGACCCGAGAACAAACATTTATCAGTAATATAAACATCTGCCCCGGCCGGGAATCGAACCCTGGACCCCTTGCTTCGCAGGCAGGGTCACTACCAACTAGGCTACGGGGTCAATTACGACAATAAACTTTAATTTTTTCGATAACAGTGTGTAAGTACCTTAATGCTCCTTTTCTTCTTTTTTAAAAGGGTACAGACAACAGCTAATCTGTTGGTGCAAGATACGTAATCTTGAGTATTTTGTTAGATAATACATACGTACTAGATGTTGCACTTTACTGCAGTAGGTACTTTACAATGCAGTCTTAATAATACTAGCTAAGATACCCAACAATTTTGTTGCACTTTTAGTTTTCAAATCGGGAATTTTAATATAAGAGCAATATTTGATAAATGGTTATCATATGGGAATGCTTTTAATAATCCAAAAATAATATTCGATTTCATTTGCTTCATTCTTTTATCGGTAAACGCAAAAAAGTCACATCTAACTTTTAGTCACAAAACATAATCCCCCCATAATTGGTTCTTACATAATACGTAATTAGCTTGTTATATCTACGTCAAATTGTATTCCGTATTTAAAAATTATAATTTGGGCCCGTCCATTAATCAAATGATTTTTTTTTTTAATTTTTAAACCCTCCCCCTAGGTGATAGATAGCGAGTTTTAAGGCTATCCAAAATTACTTGTAATTTTTTGTTCTTAGAAAAAATCTTAAGTTTTTTTAATAAAAAAATGTATTTATAAGTCTCAGTATTCAAAACAAAAAATAAAGTCAATTTTTTTCTTTTTTTTTACTATTTGACGTACCTATGGCACGGCCTGTCGAGCAATGTACCGGGAAACGTTATTATTTTGATAGGTACGTTATGTTTTTTTATACTACGCTCATTTGTTCCGAAGTCTCAGCTTATATTGTTTTTTCGTCAGTTAAAAATACATGTATAAATATTACGTTTGCCGAAAAAATAAAATTAAATACACGTGATAATTATATTACTAACCACTTTCGTGATTTTATGGACCTCTCCCCTTCAAGCATTACGTGATTATTGGACAGCTCCTTATTCAATTTGTAATTGCCGCATTCTGTAATCCTGTTCATGATTGCACTACTTTCATCCCAGCAAATGCCAATACTTCCGTTGTTCTCATATTTCTAATGTTCTAATAACATGCATTGCTTTTGCGTAAGTAATCTGACTTACCCGAATGCGTCGTATGGAGGACAATGTTTATCGCGCATAATTATCTATTTCTTAATTCTTTGGCATTAGATTCAAGGTGCTATTACATTCCAAAAAAAATGTTATTCTATTTATTATTTTGTGATCAAAAACATCTCTTAATAAGGTTTACTATACATTAGGTGTTCGATGAAGTGACTGATATTAAAGTAATAATAACTAATGAACATCATTGTAGATTACATTACATCGGTGACACCTTGGTTGTTACTTCAGGGCTTAAATCGACTTAATTAATCAATGGAGCGGCGGGCGGTAGAGTTATAATAAGGTAGGTACCTACTAGTACCTCTATACATACTAAACATGCATAGTATTTTTACCCCTACACTAGAATTTCCTGTAACGGATAGCACGAACAATAAACACAGACCGAGAACATACATTTAAACATAACTGACTAGCTCAGAAACCCACACTCTTTGAGTACAACATGGTATCGTTGTAAATAGAATTTGGTATAAGAATTTGATAACTGACATCTAGCAAGCACTTAATGAACTATTTTTGGTGAAGGTCTGAGACACTCACCAGTTAGTAAAACTAGTCTCCTCAATCTGATTCAATATAGTACATGCAGTGATACATAGATGGCGCTGTCTACAAAATATAGCATTGGAAAAATATAGGTTTTATGTTGCTGTTATTTATTCTATTAATTAATAATATAAAATAAAAATAAAAACCTTTATGCTCTGTAAAATATTAAAGCCCTCATTTAAAATGAATTATTTATAAAAAAAAAATAACCCCGTGAAGGTATTCCTTAAAGAAAATTTAAGGTAAGCGCCATCTATTAATCAAGTAACGTACTATTTGTATGACTGGTGTATTCTTGTCTCGTGATAGTTGATTTATTGCTTCATAGATGGCAATAGTATATCGTAAACATTTAAATACTGTAACTAAGAATCAAAATAAATATAAAATAACAATAATACATACTTAATTTAATTTATATTTTATTTTACGTTACAACCACATAATTTAAACACTAATGTCAAAACAAACTCACAGTTAATTTCATTTTTGGTAAGTAGGTATTAACCGAAAAAAACCAACAACTTATTTAGTAATACCTACTATACCTACCTACTTTGATCAGAACCATGTCTCTGGTATCTAGGTACCTATTTAATTACGAAAACATAATTTAAGATACCTACTTCATGCAATCTATGTGATAAAATGTCAAGGCACTCTTGTAACTACCTAGAATTCAAATAGCTTAAGAAAATTTGTTCATCTGTATGTTTATATTTTACATGCACCACTGCATAAAATTTAGGTAAGAATAAACTTTTGCAATTACACAAGTACTACCTACTTACTACAAGAGACAATTTCTGGCAAAATGTCTAAGTTTCAACGCACACGCTGTTTAAATTGAACTGTAATAATAGGTACAAAAGTCTCAATTTACCTTGACCAGAAAGTTAAAAATACTACAATACAAAAAGGACTTTGTCTAAGAATATTTAAAGTAAATTTCATTTTGTGTCGTATAGTCACAGGATTGTGCTGTAACGTGTTCTGTATAATGAAAGAACTTTCCAAGATACGAGTACCTTCGACAGCTATTTGTTCATTATTACTAGGTAAGATAAGTACCTAATAGTCTTAATTCTTTGAGTTCTAGTTACCATTTTTAAAAACTTAGGTAGATTTTTAGGCACCGTTCAAATATTAAGTACGTAACGCAATTTTCGAAGACTCTGACCATGTTTGTTAGGAGAATTATAATCCCTTTTTTTAAATAAAAAACGCATTAGAAAAATAACTTTGGTGTATTTCGAGTCACTCGTCCATTTTGATCAGTTGCCAATACCTAATATCCTGTATACATAGACTTCCTCATCTTGCTGTCGTTGATAATGTACCTACTCTTCGTACACCGGTTTACTCTGAAAATAAAAGCCACTGGAAATAAATAGATGTGATAAAAGGCATTCAATCCATTAATCGCGTGATGTTTTTTTTTGGCATTTTTAACTTAGTAATACATGGTAAGGTTTAAGACGAAACAAAATCACATGTACCTAAGTACTTTTCAGTTATCTACAAAGAATCTTAAGTTTATTTTTTTATTATAAGCTTGAGAATCTCTGGTGTACACTACTATACCATGAATAGGAGAGGAGCAACAATAAAAAAAAATATTGCGAAAACGGTGAAATTACGCGGGCAGAGCTGCGGGCGATTACTAATCGACATAATATATCATTGTCTCAACCCATTTTCATAAGCATGTACTATCAACTAAGACAGTTTACCTGAATGAACCAAGAAACGCTTTCCCATTATCCGCGTTAATAGCTGTTTCGAATTTTAAAAATATAGGTTACGGTATAAAGGCTGTAACCGGAAGAGCTTTTTCACAACGTTATTAAAAAGCACTCAGCCCAGTTTGAAACACCCTACTACTTGCAAAACTTACTTAACGACAGCTGAATAGCTGACGCGCCTGGCAACTGACGTTGTTCCCAATACTGATACGAGTACAACAACTCTTAGGTATAAGTTGGTATAGTTCAGGGCGTTCAAGTAACTATTAGGTAACGCTATTTGGGGGGAAGGGTGCTAAGGAAGTCCTCCCAGGAGGTCCTAACGGGGGGGAAGCCTAAGACAAGAAAGAAGTACGAGTAGGTACGTGTAAAGAATTTTGTCTTAATTACAAAGATGGCATTTATATTTTAAGCTAACGGTTTTATGTAGCAGTTGAGATTAAGGGGGGGCGCAAACGTCCAGAATCTTTTCAAATCAAATCAATTTTATTGTTGACAGCAGGTAGGTACTTATTTTGAGATATTACATTGGTAAATAGCCGCCTGCCTTTTCGGTGTACAATAGATTTAAGTTAATAAATTACTAGATACTATTTAACAATTATGTCATGTCAATAATCTTATAGGTATACAGTTTTCAGATTCAGTTGACAGTGAAGAGAGTGGAGTTGAAAGAACCAAGGGTAAGTCTTTTTCTATTAAGGAATTGTTTGCGTCTGCACAACTTACCCCTGTCTCTTTCTACCCCGCTCTCCCCTACTGTCAGTGTAAATTCAGGATCTAAAAAAATCTGGTTTGCGCCAGGCTTCTATTCAGAAACTGATTCCTGATGCAAATGCCAGACGTTTGTACCCGCCCATTGATTAGTATTACAATTACTTACATAAACACTTTTATCCTTACTTGGTGTTAGAAATTTGACGTGTTCCTCTTGTTTTTTCCAAGTGACGTCACGAGGATGTCGAGCTTGCTTTGAGAACTTCAAATGTGGGTTTAATTTCATTCTGTTAATAGAAACAGCTTGTAAAAATTACATCAAACCTAGGCGCGCAATAGGCAGCCAAACGTAAACAAAAAGACGCAATGGTGATTATAAATTCCTAGTTCACCTTAAAATTCAAAATCATTTATTCAAAGACATATTAATAATACAGTTTTTTTGTCTCGAGGGGATCAATAATAAGTAGGTACACTTATTCACGAAATTTTTTTGAATAAAAAAAAATTGTTTGAAGAGGCAAACAGTCAATTGTTTTTCTTTCGTAACAGTGAAAAGGGTAATCGTAATACTAAAATATTCAGTCTAGGTATACCACATAATATTTTGGCCTATTGTATTGTCAAAAATTTCATGCCTTGATTGGGAAATGTCCGTTTGATAAGGGTCTCGGCTCAATACAATTTTATTGATAAAGGTCGCATGATAATGGGTTTTTTTTTATATTTTACAATCAGAGGAATATTTTAAATTCATCCATTTCTATTATGGACATAGAAACTATTTAGTCGGAAGTTAGAAGCCAATATTTTATAGTAAGTGCTACAGATATGTCATACGCTAGTATGAAGCACTGAAAATACTCCAGTTGAAATCTTTTGAGTAAGAAAAACGGCAAATAATTATAGTAAAGACGACAAGGACACATGCAATTAGTTCTAGACACTTTTTTCGGTCGTTAATCAGTGACGTAACATAATCTAAAGTACTCGTAATATTGTAGTTTAATTGAACCCAAATTAAAGCCCAAATCCCAAATGTAACTAAGTATAGTTTGGTTGGTGGTTGGTATATTAACCAAATATTTATCCAGTTAACTTTTTTGATTATAAGCTGTAATGTGATGTAATATAAAATGCTTACTTTTCTATATGTGCAGGTGAGAGCGAGACTTGTGCATATGCGCAAATAATAATCGCAAATCCCACAATAATGTATGTAGAACGCATGTCTGGAAAAAAAAATCATTATTACAATCTTGACCAAAAGTTTAATACTATCTCATGGCTTATTTCTATTTCAATGACAGTTCAGAAAGGACCATAAAAATACGGTTGCATGGTCGTTCTAATATTTCAAGACTTTTTTTTACTGCTTTAAGTTCGAACACAATTGAGACTATAAAGTACTGGCCTTTAAAAAAAGTTTTACATACCTTTTTATTTCTACTCTTTTCTTTATTATCACGAACACGAGTTAACTTATTAATGATTGTTGACCAGCTGTGTTGTTATATTTAAGCCAACATCGGGTGAAGTCCCTCGCTATCAAAGATTCCTTACAACTATGAGTAAGTCAGTCATATTTATACTGACTTTATCCTTATAGCTTCATCATTTTATTGAAGACACTGAACTAATTTAAAAAAAATATTTTTTTATTTTTGAAAATGATATGTGGGAAATAATTATCAATATCAATCAAATTAACTTTTAAATACGTTTGCATTAATAATTTATCTAACATCATAGTCTTGTAGTAGAAAACAAAAATCTTCTTTTTCTTTTCATACATATAACAATCAACTGCTGTTCGTTAGTCTCGCTAAAACTGGAGATACGAAAACTGTCACTTTTTCGTTTCATCGATTTTTCAAAACGTTGCTAAAGAAGTTTTCACTTCAAAAAGGCCAAGTTTCATCGAGTTTTTCAAAACGATGCTAAAGAAGTTTTTACTTAAAAAAGGCAAAGTTTCGTCGAGTTTTTCAAAACGATGCTAGAGAAGTTTTCACTTCAAAAAGACCAAGTTTCGTCGAGTTTTCAAAACGAAGCTAAAGAAGTTTTCACTTAAAAAGACCAACTTTCGTCGAGTTTTTCAAAACGATGCTAGAGAAGTTTTCACTTCAAAAAGACCAAGTTTCATCGAGTTTTTCAAAACGATGCTAAAGAAGTTTTCACTTCAAAAAGGCCAAGTTTCGTCGAGTTTTTCAAAACGATGCTAAAGAAGTTTTCACTTCATAAAGCCCAAGTTCAGTTCACCAAATCAAACAAGACATCCTAATGAGATTGATGAGAATATTTCACCAAAATCCTGTGAAAGCAGCCCGCTGCTATCTGCAGTATGCAGTGTAGGCTGTAACTATCGGCAGCAACATCGCGCAGTAAATTTGGCTGCTCGCCAAATGCAATGCTCATCTATTATGTTGACTCGTTGCAACGTGCGCGTTTCCACTATCAGGCAAGGCACGATTGACGACAATCATTTTATTTATCCGCCTGCGCCAGATGGATAGTAATGTTACAAGAGTATGTATGTATGTGTATGTATGTATGTCCACTTCTTGGGCATGCTCTACAGACTAAACTTTTTGACAAATTTCAACTTGAAGTGTCACTTGATTCGTCGTCTCGATTGTGGGTGACGTTTGGCAATTTTTTATTATATCCGCCTAATTTTATGCAGACGGGTTTATTGTTTTTCTGTTTTAATTACTAGTTGTATACAAATAATATCACTGAATACTAATAAAAACTTATATATTTTGTCACTCAATCAACACACAAACAGGTCGGATATCAAAGTATTAAATCTACAATTATTTTAATTCGTGAAAGATTCAACATTAGAACCCTTTTTAAGAATAATGCAGATACGAACGAATTAATGAATCACCTATTTTATAATGTTCCCAATCCTTTTAGTAAATAGGATCATTAGGATTCTCGTAGGTCCCATAATGGGCATTATAACACTTAAATCAAGAACCAGGCCAAACCTAGCTTAGACCAGTAATTCGTTACGATAGTTATCCGTCCGGCATAATTAAATTTTTACTGACGTTTTCTGATAACTGTACTTTTAAGCGATGTTTACTTTTATTTGACGTTATCTGTAAAATCGGAATTTGGGGTCTAGTGGGACGGGTGACAACGGGAATGGGAGTCAACGGGAATAACCCGTCGTGACGTCAGACGTGACACAATGGACACATACCTCTACATATAGCTCTCTGGAGTGCGGTCCGTGATTGAAGCATGTTGCGTCCGCTCCGGGGCTGTTCCCTAAATGCATGGATTTGGGTTACATGTACGTCTAACAACCATATTATACAGACTATGTATTAGTAGATATATGGGTGTTAGAGATACCTAAATTGCTTCCAATTAAGGCTGAGACTGGAGGGTTAATACGCTTTTTCGGAGTTAGTACACGCATCAAAAAATGTTTGACCTCGTTTTTGTCATAGTACCTACCTATTCGAGAGTCCTCATCTGTATACATGTATGAGGCCTCAACCCATTAATGGCCCACTGCCGACCAATGGTGTATCTTCGTTGAAGATGCCTAGAGCATACTCCACCACGCTGCTCCAGTGCAGATTGTTGGATAAGTTAGTAGCCAACCCAAGTGTCAGAGGTAAGTATAATGCCATCCGAAAGTCTTCGATATGACTTATCGAGTAATAACTCTAATAATAATAACCAGGACCGACGGCATAACAATGTTAGAATGTATGTCAGAGGACATGTTGTGTCCTCTGAAGCTCGTTAACGCTGAATTTTTACCACTAGCGGTCACCCATCCACTTTCCGACCGCTATCGCAGTTGCTTAACTTCGTCGACCGCTTAGAATCAATGCAAGCCGCTGGACTAATAGCGCTTCAGAAGTAAAATAATTAGCGTTTTATTGTATGTAGTATGGCAGGACATAGCGAATAATCCTACACTTGTTCACCTGTATAATTACGTATCCACAATAAATATGCTTTGACTTTCAATGGTTTCAAATATTCGCTACCTTCTTAACTGCATACGTTCCCAATTTATACATAAAGAATGCACCATATTTCGTATTGTAAACAATTTCGAGCCGGATAACGTTTTCGCTCCTTAGTTACACAACATCAAAGCAATATGCGCCGGCGTTAGAGCAAACAGTGAAATCTGTTGGAAACCTCTCGCTCGCAATCATCAATGCAAATATTATCTGTACCTCCGAGTGCACAATATTTGCTTACGTCTATGTAGTATGTGGTATACGTTAAAACGTCTGTTTAGTAGTTATGAGTGAATGAATGAATGGCGACCTGTATCACCCGACGTATGGTGCAATGGTTAGGTAAGGTACCATGTCGGTTCCGTTCAAAGGGTCCTGGGTTCAATTTCCAGCAGGGCCGAAATTTGAATTATGAATTTAAATTCTGTTCTCAGCGTAGGTGTAGGTATGTTTAATGTTTCTGGGTTTTCCACGACACCCAAGACGCGGAATCCTAGTGGCGGGCTATGATTGTATAGAGTGTGAGGGCTTTTATGTACTTATTTATAAAAAAAATGAATGGATAAATAAATTAATGAATTAGTTAAGGATTGAATGAATGTATGTACGAATAAATTCAAATGTGTCTGAAGTCTGTCAATCTGCATTTAGCAAGATGGACTATAGCCTGTGAGAAGAGACCCAAGCCCAGCAGTGGGACATTTACGGGTTGTCATACATCAATATGCCCTATTCACGCTTAATATCACTGAGCAATCGGTAGTCTGTATTGTTTGTTTGTTTGTTTATTTGTCCTGTCGCTTTCGAGTTCTATCTGCACTGAATTGTACAGTAGTGTACACAAGTTTATGCGGGCGTTCTATTCATAGGAGTTCCTATCAGTCTGTGATTTAACCCTTCGATTACCGCGGCCTAGTGCATAAACCAGTATTTGTATCCATTTTAACTTGTCTTATTTTTAAAACAAAAACGCCAATTTTCAAAGCATGGTCTTTAGCATACAAAAAAAAAATCATAACAAAAAAAAAACAGAAACTAAAAAGTAAAAAATCAATTTGTAGATTTAGTTCAACCCAAATTATTGAAACGTATTTTATAATTTCGAAGTAATATACATTAAAAAAATACAGACGAATTGAAAACCTCCTTTTCTTTGAAGTCGGTTAAAAATCACACATGGCATGGCAAACACCCCCCTACACTATTTTAAGTTTTACTTATTTTCTCATTCAAAAATTGTCAGTTTAATTAAGTTGACAGTATTTTATCTGTAAACTCAGTTTAATAATTAGGTTCCACTTAAGCGGAAAGGGAAACACAAGTGGCTCTTCAGGCTACCGCTAGTTTTAATCTCGGATGGTTAATTAACTATCATCGGAATAGCTCATTAGAATTGTAAAGTCATAAGAGTCGTTCATTATCTGCATGCCCTGACAATATATGCAACCGCATAAATTATGGAGTTAAGACAACTTATAAAAAAAACCAACATCATTTTTTTTTACGAGTAGTATGTCTTAGGCAGGTAAACAAGCAGAGGGATTATCTGATGGTAAGTGATCACCGATCATGGAGGTTAGCAACACGAGGGACGTCACCAACGCATAGCCCAAAAAGAAAGTTATAGACCCGCTTTGTATTTATGTACCTACTCGTATGTTTGGATGTATGTACGATATACGTACTTGTATGACGTAAGAAGTATTGTAAAACAATCTTCCCCAGGTGAGGTCGTGTTAAAATAAAATGGCCACGAAGATAGTAAGTATTCAGTAGAGCCAGGTACTTAATGTACGGAGCCGGGGGCATCTCACTGCTTGGAAATTGAAATCTTTTAAAGGGCAATTCGCTACGACGACTTCGCGGAAGCTTTGCGATTTTTTGTCGCATGTTTTTAAATTAATTTACCTACGTTTTATGGGTTTTATTAATTTTAATTAAGCATGTAAAAAACATTTAAATGTAACGTGTAATTCTCACTCAGAAAAATTAACAAGGTAAACACAATTTGACTACTGTAGGAATAATTAACATTACCTCTTCAAAGTCTCCAATGCTCAGATATTGACCTGTCGTGTTAGTATAATAATTATATTTTATAATAAAGAACATTAATAACATTTAACGATATTTATTTCTCATAAAAAGCCACAAAGTAAATAGCTTCGACATTAAAAATCCGTCTTAAACAGAGTACTTTACGAGAGTTATTCAGTTTTAATATTATGCCAGCGAAATAAGCTCTAATGGCACCGCTTATGTTGAAGGCTTTCCATTTTGTCACGTACAATAGTCGGAATAGCATTTAACTTTTGACTTGTAAAGTCCCAACCATAATTTTTCTTTCAATTTTGGAATATGTTCTACTTTTGAATGTGCTTTTAGGTTAAGAAAAATAAATAAAATCACTCATTCATTCATTACTCTACTTCATATTATTATTATAGTGTTGTCTGAGTTAGATATCTTTTTAATGAATGAATGAATGAAGGAATATTGTCAAAATATAATAGGACAAAATAGTAAGTAAAAAATATACTTATATAAGTATTTAAAAAACTTATCCGCAAACAGTGATGCCTTGGTAATAGATTTCCATTGGCATTCTTTGACTACGAAATCTTGACTAAACCTTGGACCACTGAACGTTGATCCAGTTTAGCAACCATTGCGCTATAGTTCGTGAGTATATCAATTTAACTGCTACTCAACCCGGACTCGAACCTGTAACGTTCAACTCGTCAGAGCTTACTCTCAACTAGCTATCGAGCCAGAGTATTAGAAAACAAATATTCATCAGGATATCGATAAATTATTCATCAGTCAGTCAGTGAAAGTCTTACTAAGAGTTCTCGATAATAACTCGAATCGACTCACAATTCCTACTATAGTAGATCCATTACAAACGTGCAGACTACGTCATAAAACGAAACGTCAAAGGGATGGACTATGGTCGCACATTCGAGCGAGAGTTCCGGTATACCTATAAGTGTGAACGAGAGATATGATAAAATGATTGATGACGTAGACTGCACGTTTGTAATGGCCCAGCTATAACATTTATGTCATTTATCTTACATTGAAGACCCAAGACAGATTTCAATATTCTAATACATATTAATATTTTTTAATTTTAACATCTGGGAGCTCGATAGTTCCCCTGCCAAGTTAAGCAAAAAAACGACACGGCCGTACTATCCTTTTCCCGAACCATGTCAGGTCATTTCCGTTAGGCTATAACTTCGTTTGGCATTATAGTATATTATTAATATTGTTATTAATAATTGTGTTCGTTGCGGTTTAATAAAGTGAGTATAATTTCATTATTTTATTTCCACCTTTCGACTTACTTTAAGTAGGGGTTACTTCAATATCTAACTTTTTATATCGGGCTTTTGACCCCGATTCGAAGAATTTAATCACAAAATTGCTTGCTTAGCGAAATCCCATCTTTTCCTCCATAAAACAAAACGTTATTGCCTCGATCTCGTTTCGATATCACGGTTTAATACAACCTTACTTTGGGGACGTAAAAGAGTTATGAGATTCTTTTATTAAGTTGAGTGTAAACCGATATTGGTACAGTTTTATGAGGCTAATTATGAATAGGGGTTTTATAGATGTTTAAGCCGACTACGCTAGAAGGTGGGTAATGTTTTTGAAGCGTATATGTATTATCTTGATATGCACTTGAAGAAACGACATGTGTGTGTTTTAGCCGAGAACATTTACGTTTGTTCTATCTTACAGACTGGAAGAATTTCGTATTTAAGCTATACGTATCGAGATAATAGACAATGTTAGTCTTGCCCCGTGTGTTAGTCTAACCCCACCTTACCTTATACGTTTTTTTATTATGGGGACCTACTCCCTATTTTCACTTACCTACCTGACTATACCAGGCATCTAATTTTCACCAAAATAAATACCTAAAATAATTACCCTTATTGTCACTTAAAAGTAATGAATGTTAACCCTATCTACAAATTATAAAGAACGTAAAACCAAACCGATTTTCTGATACACTTTCGCTATTATTTATTTACAAGTAATTTAAATCGATACTCCATCTTACATCACTATAGTTACCAGGGATTTACTTAGTTGGCTTCATTCAAAATATCAATACGTATCGCCTGTATTTCTCTAAAGCCCGTCTTTTACCAGAACTATTCACCCTTACACTCAAGTCTTGGTAACAGAGATACGGATAAACCTTGTTTGTACTGAAAGCTATGCGATACAATGATATTTATTTTTACCTGACCTCGTAAGCAGTGTTATCTTTTTCGAGCGTATTTAATGTCGGACAGAAACTGATAGGTACATTTACTTACGTATTACTTATTCGTTGTTCTATGGTTGGCGTTGGCGACACTGGTTTCCAAACAAAGGGGGAAGTAGACTTAAAGCACCTAATTCACCTGGGTCACAAAAAGTGCACTTACTCACCAATTGATCTTAGTTGAATAAAGTCTACTTTTTGTCAATGGTCGCTAAAGAAAATAATATAAAATGTCATTACTGTCACTTCATTGATAATAAGTCAGTCTTCTATTAAGCATGGTATGTCCACTTTGGCACGCCCTACAGCCCAAACGGCTTGACAGATTTTGTAGTGTAAGATAGCTTTTATTGAATTTGTCTCTATTGGAGTTGTGGGAGTGACATCCGTCCTTGACGTCTGTAAGTTGCATTTTACGGAATCCCACCTTAAAAATTTATAGCGTGTAATCGCTTGAAGCTTAGCTTTGTCTGTGACAAGTCGTTTTCCAAGCAATTGTATTGCATCTTAGCGGTTCGTCGCATCTCGACGTCAGCTGTTTGTTTGTAGCAATCGATTGTTTAAATATAACTGTCATCTGTCTGTCCTTTGTAATATAAAGGAAGGGAGAAAGTTTGGAGTGATATAGACACGTAACGTTTTGGTGTACTTTTATAAACCTAACCATTCGTATATTTGATAATTATTCGGATGGCAATTGTTGTATCTGAAACACGATTGACAAATAGTTGCACACACACACTCGCGCGCACACAAAAGCTAATGTTTGTACTAGAGCCAGGATAGCACGACACGAACCACCTATACATATACTGTAGGTAACTCTTTTGTTACAAATTAAAATATTATTATATCACACGTATATGAAGATATAAGTAGATTCATAGCCCGACAAATGTAGTTGTACCCGTTGTAATATAGTTACCTAGTCCTACATAGAACGAATAAAGTATTCCATAAGAGTATCTACGCTTTACGAGTTATAAACATGTTTTACGCAGCAGTTACGTTACCGTTACACGCCGTTACCGTTACTTTGTGCGACACTGCGGGTATTATGAGATATTTTTCAGTGCGCTTGTATAAAAATATTCAGTGCGTATAGATACCATAACGTAACCTAATAGGTAAACTAGGAGCCCGCCCTCGCTTCGCTTCGGTGGACCTTCTGCGAGTTATTTTAAACATGAGACGGACGGATGGACTGACAGACAGACAGACAGACAGATAAACAAATAACGTGTTCAGATGTCCGTTTTTTGTGTAGGTACTACATACTTAATTTAAGTTTTGAACCAACACTTATCCCTTACGAGCAAAAATAGGGAAAATTCAACAAACAAAAAAGAAGTTTAATAAATATGTATACTTAATTATATCGTTGGAGGTTACCCCCAACCTTAAGTTTAAATAGGTTTTTTTTGCAATGAAACTTTTTAATTAAAATAACCTATATAAAATATCTATAATCTTAACTTCCCGTCAAAGCGAAAAACTTTATAAGAACAGTTTCTTAAAACATTCACAGACTCATTTACTGCATGCGATATTAAAGGAGATTGCAGCCAAACTTCGCTTATTGCAAAAGTTATTATCTTTGTTCCCGTACCGTAAGCTTTGAGTACAAACTGTAGTTAGCACTATACAGGGTGGCCAGGGAGTTGACGTCCAAAGCTAAAATTTAGATGCCTCACGATGTGCTGTATCCAAATCACCCCCATGTATGTTAGCCGATTTTGCATAGTTTAGGAGATATAATTTTTTTAAAGTTTTTTTCATTATTTTCACCTAACACTGGTTTTCAATTTTTTGCTCATTCTGTTGAATACTTTTATTTAATTTTTATGATGATAATTAATAACCATAATACTAATTATTACCCTGAAAAGTACGGTCAGTCTAGGCGATGCGAAACTTACTAAAAACTTAGACCAAAGCTCAAAATTACTGCTTGAGCTTAGTAAGCACAATTTTCAAGGTGTCAAAAAAAAATTAAATTGGGGGGTCTATGCGTTCTAAGTATTCTTAAAAACTTGCTGGATCTGTCAGCAATAAAACAAGACCAAATTAGGTGGATAATATTAAGAACTAATTCTCTTTAACTGACTTTCAAAATGAAATGAGATATTTTTAAGTTTTGAAGATTTTAGTATCAAACATAAATAACACATTTTTAACATTGCAGAACTCATTTTTACATGCCCATTTTTAAGATCTGTTAAAAAAAAGTTGTTACCTCTCGCTCACTTATAATATCTAGCTCAAACAGTACAAATGTGGTAGTGATTGTCTAAGTAAATTTTGATATAAAAGGAACAATTGACTAACAGTAAAATACACTCGATAGTTTTAAAAATCCTTATTTTATAACAAATTTTCAAATTTTCATCCTCCCATAGAAATGCACAACCCGCATCTGCGCAAAAAAATATTCTTTAATTGTTGAAACGCTTCGCGTTTGTCTCTTGCAATAGTTTCAGTTTCTTTAATTTGTGCTCTAAGCTCGTCTTCACTTGAAGCTTGTTTAGCGTAGGTACGTTACTTCTTTGAAATAGCCCCATATAAAAAATTTACCGGATTTAGGTCAGGGGTACGTGGTGGTCAGTTGATTGGGCCTCGTCGTCCGATCAACCTTCCTGGATACGTGCTATTTAAATAGTTACGCACTGGCGTTCCATAGTGGCAAGGTGCACCGTCGTCGTTTTGAAAATCATTAATCTTCGTAAATCGAGGTTAACATTTTCTATCACTGGATGGATAGGATGTAGCAACATACAAAACATTTTTGGAAGTTGCTCTTCTAGTCTTATTAGAATATGTCTAGCCTCGATTTAAGATAAGCACAAATTAAAGAAACTGAAACTATCGCAAGAGACAAACGCGAAGCGTTATAACAATTAAAGAATATTTTTTTGCGCAGATGCAGGTTGTGCATTTCTATGGGAGGATGAAAATTTGAAAATTCGTTATAAAATAAGGATTTTTAAAACTATCGACTGTATTTTACTGTTAGTCAATTGTTCCTTTTATATCAAAATTTACTTAGACAATCACTACCACATTTGTACTGTTTGAGCAAGACATTATAAGTGAGCGTGAGGTAACAACTTTTTTTTAACAGATCTTAAAAATGGGCATGTAAAAATGAGTTCTGCAATGTTAAAAATATGTTATTTATGTTTTATACTAAAATCTTCAAAACTTAAAAATATCTCATTTCATTTTGAAAGTCAGTTAAAGAGAATTAGTTCTTAATATTATCCACTTATTTTGGTCTTGTTTTATTGCTGACAGACCCAGCAAGTTTTTAAGAATACTTAGAACGCATAGACCCCCCAATTTAATTTTTTTTTGACACCTTGAAAATTGTGCTTACTAAGCTCAAGCAGTAATTTTGAGCTTTGGTCTAAGTTTTTAGTAAGTTTCGCATCGCCTAGACTGACCGTACTTTTCAGGGTAATAATTAGTATTATGGTTATTAATTATCATCATAAAAATTAAATAAAAGTATTCAACAGAATGAGCAAAAAATCGAAAACCAGTGTTAGGTGAAAATAATGAAAAAAACTTTAAAAAAATTATATCTCCTAAACTATTCAAAATCGGCTAACATACATGGGGGTGATTTGGATACAGCACATCGTGAGGCATCTAAATTTTAGCTTTGGACGTCAACTCCCTGGCCACCCTGTATACATGTACCTATAATAAATATACATAAGCGACTGTACCGGCTTCGCACGGATTCAATTATGATAATGAAATGAAATTAATAATAATGATACCTAAATTACACCAAAAATTGCATTTTTGGTTCTTCTTTTAATGATTACCTACTAGTCCGTGACTTTTGAATCAGATGTAAAGTGCTTGAATTTGGTCGTTAGGTTACGTTACAATGATAACTAAATCTACTGAATTTAAAAAAAACACAATTCTAAGTCAAAAATAGTTTCTTAATCCCGAAAAAGCGGGACAATTGCTGTCCCGCGCGCAACCTCTAATTTTCCCTTAAAAAATCGGGACGTCTGGCAACGCTATTGCCGATGACACGTCTTATATTGAAATCCTTCATGCTGTCAGGGTGTAGAGCGTTTGAAAGAATACATACGCATCGTTTCAGATAATATCTCCAATAAACAGACTCACAAAACCTCTTTATTTATTGGTGTAGAATAGACTATACATGTATAAATATAGATAGGTTCCATGTATTTCGCAGTAGTATCGATATCGGTAGCTACTGCCCTCTATGGGATCATAAAATAACCTTCGCTAGTGTGGGTAATATATCAGGATACCCGATTGCCCAAGGGTGCACACTGATGCTATAAATTTATTGCCATTAGCTATTACGATAAATTCACACGTGCGACAAATTGTCGTACAACATTAATAGAAGGACGTTTAAAAAATTATATCTTGATATACTCGTAGTGTAGGTGCTAGTCTCCTTGCCTACTGAACGAAATGCCCCGGGTTCAATTCCAGCCCGAATCAGAATTATAAAGAAACGGATAAATCTTTAGCTCTTCACAAAATAATACTTTAAGATACCTATAGTCTCGAAGCACGATGCAGAGATAAACGGATTTTTTAACGTAAGATAGTAAAATTTGTTTCCTGAATCGATAAATAAAATGAACATTAAAGTTGTGATTATTTCAGATGTATTTATTAAAAATAGGTATAACAAGTGAAGTGAGGGCAGGGCACTATTTAATTTCTAAAGAGTAATAGGTAACTACTAAAGAAAATTCTGATAAAATAATATAACGTTTTAATGTCAATCTTTAGAATTTAGAGGGTACGGTGAGTATTAGATTGTGTTTTCACACACAGTTTACAATAAGTAAAACTTTTAACAGTAGCATTGGGTCTCGCTAACGGAATAGTGACCCTAGTTAGACAGAAAATATGAGTCCGTTTCTTGCATCCGTAGCAAAAGAAATCGGTGTACATTTTACCCTTACACATAGAACAAGAATCGTTATTACTTTCCTCTTCGGTACATTCAACTGTTTTTCTTTTCGTGCGTAGAATTCCTACTGAAAGTTTATGTGGAGTTTTTAAATCTTGTTCCAAACGCGTTTTGAGGATACCTTTTGTATGAACGGAACCACTAGTTAATTTCTCTCCCAATTGTGGACCTTCCTTTAAACTATCTTTTGTTTTAGAAGTAGTGGTATCGCCTGCATCACTTTTAACCTCCGTGATATTTGACGAAGTTAACTTATCTTCTGATTTAATAGTTAGTGGTGGCGTTTCTAATGGATCTGATTCAGGCATGACTTCAATATCGTCAATATCATCAGCGATAGAGTTACATAAGCTCGGGCTCTCAGTTCCTTCACTAGAATAATATTTTGTTACATTTAAATTACTTCCAAGCCTACTTCTTTTCAATATTTTTTCTATTTCCATGTGAGTTACTGATTGTAACTCTTCTATTTCATCGTCTTCTCCTATCTCTGATGATATCGAATCTATTACGCAATTCTCAGTCCCTTGTATAATGTTAGAAGACTTATCTGTGCTACAGCTAGGTTTTATCTCTTGCGATTCCTCTTGTATTTCGGATACACTATGTTTAATGCCTTTATCTTTTAAAAATAATTGAGTAAATGGTCTTACAAAGGGAGACAATTTTTTTTTCCCTGTTGGATCAGGGATTAGTTGACCATGGTTATGTTTGACCTGAACAAATCGACATGTTGTAGACCAAAATTTATTGTCTTCGTTAGTTCGAGCTACTATTTCTTGCATCAAATGCACGAAACTTTCACTGATGACTTTTATGTTTGGTTGTATAGCTATATCATATCCAAAACCGCCTCGCTCCAGTATTGTTAAAACATTGTTAAATAACGGGGCATGTAGTGTCCTAATTAATAATGGAGGTCCAAAATCAGTAAAGATTTTAAGCATTTCGATAGCTATTTCATATTCATCTATAGCAGTCAGGGGCCTAATTAACAGGAATTTAGTAACATATTCCTTGTAAAATAGAATATACCTACACTCCAAATCTTGAATAGGTGCTTTTAGGATTTCAATAACGACGCAGTCGTTAAATTCGAGTGGGTCTACGACTTGTTTGTGTTGTAGGCTAATTCTTTTGCATATATTACAATTTTCCAAGAAAAATGTTAAAAATACACCATTGACCTCGAATGTTTTCTCCAGCCTCTTCATAACTTCATTAAAACCACCATGACCTGCCTTTTGATGCGCTTCAACGAAAATATCAAAGCTTTCTTCATATGTCAATACTTCTAAGGCAGTGCCGGCACAGACCAATTTTTCCTCTCCCTCATACAATACTACCTGGTACTTCTTCAAACATTCTATAGATTCATGTGATTTTATTGAATTTATGATGTCAATTCTCATCGCTTGTGTCCATGGGCCGCATTTATTTTTAGGCGATTTAAAATATTCTTTACATGCTTCCATATACCTTAATTGCACTAATTCATAATTAAATACATCATCGTGTTCGTTAAGAATAGATGCCGGCTGAGTTTTCTTATGTTCGATTACAGTTTGTAACACAGGTCTGCCTGGCATTTCTGAACAGCGAATACCTATTCATAAAATTAAGGAACAGACACCTTGCAATACGCTTAATGATTTAGAATTAAATAAACACTTATTACACTCACTACTACACTGATAATTAAGTTTGAATTCGTATTCGTTACAGAACTATTCACTTTTCAATTATTTATTTTCGTCAGTTCCCCATCGTCGCGTTGCTCGGTTCGGTATCATTCAGAAATTCGGATTCGGAGATGTTTCTCTTTCGTTGTTATGAACAAAGCGGCAACCTCGCAAAACCTCTCTCTCATACTTCGACCAAGACAAAGCACGAGACGCATGTGTTAGAAAGAGATAGATGCAAAACAACGCTGAATGACATTTTACCATACACTGTTTGATTAATACTTAAGTTACTATTATAATGTTTGATTATGAATAAGCAATGAATTTAAAAATAATAAAGAGAATAAAATAACGTAAAATTAATAATTGTGGTGGTTTATGATAAAGATAATTTACGGAACTTTGAACAATTTGTCACTTTGTACACTATATTTAGTCTGTGTTTAATAAATTCCAATTGACAAAGTTGTCAGATTCAGATGTCACTTGTCATTGTCAGTTAAAAGTTTCACTCATTGATTGAATAATGTTTATTTGTGTTGTTGATAAACTTACACAGCTGTCTAATAACTTCATTAACTTTGTTGAATTGAAAGATATTGTTTGAATACTTATTATTAAATGTCATTAAATTAAAAATGACAAGTATAACACAATGATATAACGCAAGTGAACGCATGAACTACTAAGAAGCAATCTATTTGTATATTGATGGTAGGTTGTTTCCAATAAGCCACCAATTTGGTTACTCTTACTAAATAAGATATAACCAATAATCTTAAAACTATGGAGCGTGATAATGTGATCAAATTTACTCACAAGTCATTATTTATTTCCAGTGTTGCATAAAATATATCAATAAGTGCTGACTAACCTACTAATCTTTAGGGAATTTATTATACCTAGTAATAACAGGTAAATTTGAGTTAAAGTGGGCTGTATTAAGTTTACAATATAGCCCAAGGGTTCCCCTACTTTTAACACAGGTGTTCCCATACTTAAAATCCCATATCAAACGATTAACACATCAGCACTGAATATTTTTTTTGGTGGAACCCTACTGATTATCCAAATTCAAATTCAAAATCATTTATACATAGGTAGAGGTATCAAAGATACACTTATGCACGTCATTTTTTTAATCTACTCTCACTTCGTAAGGTGCTTTGACATGGAGGAGAAGAAGCGGGGAAAGAAATTCTATAGACCCCCTCAGTTCTATTGAACCCACTTTGTGAATCCCTTTAGTCAATCGGCCAAAGACTGTCAGTACAGCTGAGTCTGTTAAGAAGGAAGTAGCAAGAATCTTTTACATTTGCAAAGACGGCAGCAATTTAGATTAAAGCATTTTATATTCATAATTTTGTGAAGGAGGCTCCATCTTTCATGTTTTCCAGTCAACCTTATTTACTATTGGTGCATCCTTCTAGGGAATGGATATGGCTGTGACCAGTCATACTTATTTATGACTAGATGACACCTGCGGCTTTGCCTGCGGAAAGGTAGTTAAAAAAATTTTGGATGTATCCCAAGGGAAACTATAATCGTGATGAAATCTATCCTATGTCCTATTCCTGGATGCACACTATCTGTGTACCTTAGCTTAATCTGTTCAATGGTTAGAGTGTCAAGGACTTACAAACATCCAAATACCCAATCGTAGGATTGCTAGTCTCTATACCATTTAGATAATCTTAATGGTAGGTATACATGCTTTGATATACAGCATTTTAATCGACTGGGCTAGCTGACATTATGAAGTAATAACTGGGTCTTAGCCAAAGAAATATAGACTCAGCGAGTAAAAAAGTGAGGCAAAATAAAGGCTCCATCCAACATTTGGTTTATTTTTTAAAATATTGCAGACATATACAAGTATGAAAGGCAACTAAAGTTTGCTTGGCAGAAATGTATAAACACTAAATTTTGTTTGTACCTACGGATATTTTTTAATTTCAAGAAAATAACACATAGTCGTGATAACTGGCCCTCTTGATAGAAAACAATAACATGACAAAATAAACACATCTGTTTTTACCCGAATCCGCCAGTAGGAAGGTAATATAATGTTTTTCGGGTAACAGTTGTAATTTATTTTTACTTCTTTGGCATGCTCTACAGCCCAAATCGCTTCACATGTCGCATGTTATCGTTAGATGACAATCGTTAGGTTATGTCGGATGTCTTATGACGACCCCGTAGCCTAGTTGGTAGTGACCTTGCCTGCGAAGCGAGGGGTCCCGGGTTCGATTCCCGGCCGTGGCAAATATTTATGCGACAGATAGATGTTTGTTCTCAAGTCATGGGTGTTGTGATGTGTTATTAGTGTTGTCCATGCCACCCGCGACGCAGGGAATTCCACTGCGGGGTATGAGTGTATTAGCGTTTATTTTTTTCCTTTGTACGTAGGTAGGTATGTTTTATTGTCTCAGCTACTAGAAAATGCGGTAAACCAGAATTGCAAAAGTTTCTCCAAGGCTCTAGGGAACAAAAATGTCAGCTTTCCTAACAAGAAACAAGTTAAAATTTATAAACCTCAAATGTCTTGGAAGTTTGAGGGTATCTTTAACTTAGTTCGGTACTTACAGTACAAGTTTTGGTTTGAGGTACACCTCAAATTAAAAGTTTTTGACGAGTGGTTTTATATGCAGCTTATTAGTAAATGTTGCTTACATACTTTTACCCATCCCCACCCCCCCTTCGAGCCTCGCGTGATTAATAAACATCCCCTTTCCATGCGTCTTTAACACTAATCCTACTGCCTACTAATATTATAAATGTGGAAGTTTGTAAAGACGTTTGGATGTTTGTACGTCCTTCACGCTCTAACCGTTGAATGGATTAAGCTGGGTAGGTACACAGATAGTTTCCATCCAGTAGGACAGGATAGATTTTATCCCGATTATAGGTTCCCTTGGGAAATATCCAATATTAGTGATAATATCATTAGTGTTAAAGACGCACGGAAAGGGGCTGTCCATTTATAGAAAGTAATCAACGTCATCAAGTTGTGATTTAACACGCTTCTTGAATAGTTCCACAGACAAGTCACGTATTAACTTTGCGTCTTTGTTATAAATAACTGGTTACCTCAAAATTAAGTAGGTACCTATACCTCGTTTTTTTCGTCGTGATTTAAAAAGTAAAAAATATTGGCACTACTTTTATTTATTTCATTAATAAAAAAAATATTTAGAAGTATACAGAATTTTTTTAACATTAACTTATTGTTTATTCTTTAGTTTTTTTAAATTTATGTCTGTCTTATTTTTAAATCGATAATTACAATAAAAAGACACTGTAAGATTGTTTACTTTTTAAATCACGACGAAAAAAGCGAGGTATACCTAGGTAATTTACGTCTAAACAGAAACGGAAATTGAATGTAGGCATTCGTAGTCGTGGCAAACAATTTAAATTGTATCAAATCGAATCAGTCTGCACTCCTCTCTTGCCTTTTTCCTACATAACAGCGAATCTCGTATCTTATACGATCTAATATTATGGATGTGGCTACTTTATAAAAGTTAAGATTCAAAATGATGAATTCATTTCTTATAGGTTTGTATTAAGATACAATTATTTAAGAGTAAGTTAAGTTGATAGATATAAGTATCTGTGAATTATAATTATTATTATGCTTATGCTCCTGATTTTTTTAAATATTTTTTTAAGTTTCGTAAAGGTGCTTTGGAATTAAAAACAAAATCGGGAAAGAGACGTGCCGAGTCTATTGTGAGCCATTTAAACTACCTACATAGTTTAATTATACGATGTTAATGATAAATTATCTTAATCTATAATAACCATTAATATAACTGTAACATGGTTAATGCTTTACCTATATTTTTTCTAATTCTAGAAGTATTGTGTCTGTTAGTCTGTCTTTCCGTTCGGGCGTCACGTCGAAACTACTGGACCGATTTGTATGAAACTTTGCCTGTATTCATTTATACCAGAAATCGGTTTTATCCCGCGGGATAACTCCTTTAATTAAGTATCGAAACTCGGTAATACCGACCGATTTAGATGACACTGGGCAAGCTTGTATCTTAAATGACGGGACTAGATTTACTATAATATTAAGTTTCTTCTTTATAGGGATATCATTTCGTTAAATTTTTTGTTCTTTTTTATTGGAATATCCACACTACTCTAACCCGAACTCCCATTTCCGTACTTGTTTCTTGCAAGACAGTTGGAAATTGAAAAGAAAACTAAGCAAACTCTGAGATATCGTTCATGCTTGAAACAACTTGTAGGACAAAATGAATATTTTGATTACCTTACTTTAATAACAAAGATATTTTGTTACCTAATAAAGTTCAATTAGGTAACCTACCTGTTTATTTTATGCATTATAAATACTTAGTTTAATTGTTAAATCATCATAACCTTGTGACTTCAATAACTGATGCTATTTATTTATTACAATAACAAAACGCTATCAAATTACTTTTTAAATTTTAAATAACCACAATGCTGTCTTTTGTATTTTCACTAATTTATCCTGCGGGAATAAATCTGGATCATAAAGTATCCTAGGTCAAAGCTGGAATATAAAAAAAGTTCCGAGGAATCCTGAACCAAAATTGTTCCTGTTCCAGGGGGTCGTTCAAGTATTACGTAACGCACTTTTGGGGGATCTTTTAAAATGTTATGATGGAAAGGGGGGGGGGCTTCGAACAACGCGTTACGTAACAAAGTTTCTTTTTATTACTACAAAACGGGAATATAATTCTCCTAAGTCAGTATAATGGCAATGGCTTTTTAGAGTAAAAATGGTCATTTGAATGATACGTACTTAACGTTTAGGAAGGGTACAGTAACGTAACGGCGCATTAAATGAGGGGAAGAGGTAGTCAAAAAGGTTCAAAAATTGCATTACGTAATTTGAACTCTCCCCAGGCTGTATTTTAACATTTTATTGTTTCCTTTTATACAATGTATCAAAATGAGGCACAATAGTTAATGCATCCCACTGAGTGGCTGTTCCTGACGTGTATTGTTATCTCAGCTTATTTTCTCCGATCTTTGGGATAAAAGATAGATATGTCTAACACAGAAGCTTATCTTTTACTACAAAGTTGTTAAAATTGCAGTTTATAGTGAAAATTGGATG
>LGAG01000006.1:1610-18688 GCA_001278395.1 Lerema accius
GGACTACCGCACCGCCGACGAACTGTTCGAGCTGATGGCCAGGGACCGCGGCTACGACGCCAGCGGTGAGACACTACACTACACTACCTACATCTAGCCTGAGTGCTTGACATCACAACCATACAGTTGTTTTTTGTAAGGTTTTAGAAAACTTAAAAAATTACATATTTTACAATTTGAAATAGGGACGTGAACGGCTCAAACTTTCAGCCACTGCGATGAAAAACTACTGTAATTTTAAAGAATTATTTTATAGATCTCTGTTGTGCCTATTTTTACAGATAATCAAACCTTAAGTACCAGTGATTTGATAATATTATACAAGAATATCGACGTGGGCACCAAACTGATGTCCGGCGCTAACGTCGCTCAGCGCAAACCTCCCAACCAGCACGTGGAAACTGTTGTATACAAGGACGACAGGGAATCCGATGACTCTGACGTCAGCGAGATCTACAGCAACGAAGATTTACAGGATGTCTTTTCGATAAACAATGAGAGAATAGATCTAATCAACAACCTTTCGTCCGTGCAGCATCCTCTCTGCCACAAATTCGGTGATATCGGATTTCAGTCATCAAACTTCGCGGAATACGATAGTCATTTTTTGTTTAAGGATCCTTATATAAAACAGCAATTGAAAAATATAAATATCCAGCCAGATTCTAAGGAATTCGATACAATACTGCCGACAACCTTACTAGATTATATCTGTTGTAAGCGCCTCGATGATAACTATAACTTTTACATGGACAATATAATAAGATACGTCCAGCATACTATCGAACAGTTGAAGCGTATCAGCAACGGAGATTACTTAACTGATAGAGCTAAAGAGAAATGGAGAGAAGTAGCGAAAGAATTAGTGATTCCCAGCTCGGATGTAAGTAAAGTTCTCGCGACATCCGTCAGTATCCCGATCCATGTAATAGGAAAAGCTGACGGCTATAGAAGTAAGTGGGATGATGTGGTCCACTCCGAAGTAGACGTCAGGTCGTTATCAAAAATTTTAGAAAAAAAGATTATCATAGAAGTTCCGAAGCTGATTTCCGGTTCTTATAGTCTGTTCGGAGAACGCCGTGCTGATAATCTAATTATAAGTTGTAAAAAAGATCCGGATCATGATGTTAACCACGAGATAGTAGAATCCCGAGTGGACGTAGTCTTTCAACTACAGCCTTCGGATTCCGGACACGTAATAAAGAACATTAATTCCATCGTGATTTTACAGACAATGCCATCTATTACAATAATAGGTAATTATTGTAACTAAAATACATTTTTATTTATGTCATTTACTTTTCTATTTTATGACCGCATTATTTCAGAACCAAATGGAGATCAACAAGCAGAGTTAGAATTTGGGAATCTCGATGAATCGTTTGATGAAGGTCCGAAAATTGTTGAAATAGATGCACAAGATCCTCAGGAAGAACTTTTACCTGCAGTAGAAAATTCTGTTAATGAATGTAGCACTTTGGACATTGCCGTCAAAAAGTCGTTAACAGATATATGGGATTGCTCATCATCTAATAACAATAACAACCTTAGTCCAAGCAAGCCGAATATAAACGAGAAAGGGCTATCGAATAGGAAAGTATGTATAAAATCCTTAAAGACAGAAACCGATTTTTCTGTAATTTCACCGGACGAGCTGCGTTGCGCTATTCGTAGGCTTAATATGCAAACTCCAGTACCAGAAGAATCCGAGGAATCATGTGTTGCTAAGAAAAAATCGCCTACACGAGTAAGAATAAAATCTCCATATGAGAATCAATCTTATTCTATTGAAGAGAAAAAACGAAAGAAGCTCTTAGAAATAAGAGAAAAACGAGAAAAAAAGAAAATGGCATTAAATGAGACTTGCAAGATCTCAAAACATAAATTCGGAAAAAATGCCGTCATGGCACAGCCGTCCAGCTCTGTGACGAAACTGTCAATTACTAATAAATCATTTTACAATTCTATTTACGGCGAGAATGCGAATCACGAAGGCGGATCATCAAAAAAATCTCGGAAATCATCAAAGAAGGATACACATGATCAGGACCTTACAAATGATGTATTCGAAAATGATTTTTATAATTCCTCTTTTATTGCTTTAGATGGAAATTCTTTCGATGATGGAAATACAGAAACAATTATGCAACTGCAACAAAAGACAGACACGGAAGCAAATTCCAATCCCATGTCAGCACACACAAATTATAGTACTGATATTAATCTGTTGACCCAGTTAATAGCAACGGCTGGTACAAATTGTAATAGTGACGATGAATCGAGTCGAATCAGAAAAACAAAAAGGTAAGTGTACCTCACTATACAGTAATTTTTTCATAAGTACATATTAAAATTTCATATTCATTCAATTTAAACTTTCAAGGCATTCGTTCAGAGATGAAAATGATATACATGAAGTTGCTAGTTTACACATTAACGCAATAGGTGACGGCACGAGATCGCCCATCTTAGTCCCAGCTAATACTCCCAAAAATTCACCTTGTAAACCACAAGATGAAATGAAAAAATCTGCAACACCCGTAGAATGTCGCAAAAGTATAGACAAAATATACGACTTATTAAAAAATATTGGCAAACATGATGATGATGAAATACACGTACATAACACCGAGGATATGAACATTGATGGTGGCCGAAGCTCTACAATACAAGTGAGCGACAGTGGTACTAGTGTAAAGCATCACGCAGTGTCTTCTAATCCTAGTACTTTTAGCTTTGAAAAACCTAACAACTTGAACCTACATACATACAACGATAAAAAGAAAAAGGAAGTACTGGCTACAGTGGTACCTAAAGTTATAATTAGTACAAAGTTACAAACGTCTAAAATAGAAACCGAATGGAGTAAAACTGATCGCAAGCGCGTTATAACCAGTCCAATTACCAAAGTTCCAGATAATCCTTTGAAAGCAATATCACAACTGCTTCATGAATTTAACAACGTTCAGAAAACTCGACACAAAACACCTAAAAAAGATAATTACGGACTCGTTGATGGAAAAACAGTTTCACGCCAAGGTTCTTCTAAAAAATCCCGACAAGAACCAACCAGCAAAGACGTCGGTCTTGCACCTATGAAACCCGCACCGAACAAAGATCGGAGGTTTCGATTGGGCCAACCTCCAGATACCGCCCAACTTTCTCCTCAGCCTATGTATATGGACGACAAGCATGCCGGCAGGCAGTCGAGAAGGAATCTTTCCGATATTATAGATGAGGCTAAAGAAGCGAGAGGTGAAGCCGTTCGAGGCCCTCCTAAATCATATTCGAGAATTAACGCTTTAGCCCAACCTAAAAAATCGTACGTCCAAGCGCACAATGAGGAGTATCAATATAAATACGGGAGGAATATAACATCGCAAAGATTAAATCGGGTGACTACATCAGCACCGCAGGTAGAAAAAAGCGTAACAACAAATATAAATAATGCAAGAAACACCCGCAGGGGCCGTGAATCAACTACGGTAGCTCCACCGAAGCCGGGCATTCCGGCTGTCCCACCTCTAGGTGTGTAAAGGTGAATTATATTTTTAGATTTATTTATTGGTGTCGTGTGTTAAAAGAAATTTATAAGCAGTACTTTTTGTGCAGAAAGAAATGTGAGACCCAGACGCTCGGCCAGCAACAGTCCAACTAGAAAGCGAACGCCGCCACAACCGAACACTATCAACGAACCGTCATTCAGACAATCAGTCGCTCCTAAAAGTCCTGATTTGTAAGATATTTTTATGATCGTAAAAATATGTTTCCTTGACTTATTTGTTTAAATTTAAAATATTAATTTCAGAAAAAAGAAAATGGTAGCTGTAGAATCCTATGTAAAAAGTCATTATGGTCATATGCCGATAGACACTAGTGAGCTTAAAGGTCATGAAGTACATAAGTCACGGGTACCTCTAATTCCTAACGACATCGATATGGGTATGTTCTGACATTATCGATATTAAGTAGTACATCAATTTAAAATAATTGAAATAAAAACAAGTACTATTTTTGTTGAAGCGTCCCTGTCTTCACCTAATGCGGAAGAGTCCACCGCTCTTGGAAACCAGCTGCACTACATGGTCGATACGATGATAAATACTACGGTGCCTGCATTATCGATTCTCACAGAATGTCATGAATCTAAATTAAGCGATGGTTTAGAAAAACTATCGACTGAGAGCTTGTTAAAACTTGATGAGCGAAAGTCGGAATCAGACTATCCCGTTGATATATTCGAAGACAAAAGCATTCTAACAGCTGTAAGTAGTATTCCGAAAGACAAACAAGAAAACAAAGTTGTCGATGAAAACGTGGATACTGGAGATTCTTTTGATGTACAACCGTTCAATTCGGCAACAGAGTTGCGTAACCTGGAGAATGCTCTATATCAGCGAATGTCAGTGGGCGCTTTTCCAAAACGATTGAGAATTAAAAACTTAACGTTAACGCCGAAACAATCGTTGCAGCAGGTAGTCGTGGTACAATCTGGAGATGCCGGCTCGTTGCTAGTCAAATCAAGTCTATCACAAAGTTTGAGAAGTGATTCTAAGCCAGATTCTTTAACAGCTATGAAACCCTTGGAAGCATTGTCTAATTCTAACATACACTGGGGATTCACCAATATTCCAATGCAAGTAGCAACCATTGGTTACGCTTTTCCAACATATAATCCTAGTCAAAGAAATACCCTTGCATGTTGTGTACAAGCTTTAATGGAAAAACCATCATATGAAGATGTAAATAAAGATGTGTGTAAATCACATAAAACAAGTCAATGTTTCAAAGGAGTACATACAGAGCCTTGCTTTGAACAAGCTATACAAGCTAATATTTTAGTATCTGTAACTTCCACTTGTAATATAAATGTAGATACCTCTACGGAGTTAAAACAAAGTATTTTAACATCAAAATCAAACAGAACGGATAGTAGTAAAAAAGTGCAGCCTATCAATACGATATGTGAAAAAATACGTTTAATATCTGAGAAATTTGAAAAACCGCAACCAATAACAGAGGAGACTGCAAAAACACACGAAAAGAAAGTAACATGTGATAATTTACAACAAATAACACAACAACGTCAATTAATACAACCTATATCACAAAATGAAATCTTACCACTAGAACAACCACAACCGGAAGAAACTAATGATCATACAGAATCAAAAACATCAACACGCAAAGAGATAAATGAAAGTGAACGTGGAAGGACGTCTTCAGAAATTATCGATCAAACTACTTCACTCGATATTTTAATGGGGCTTTTGAAAGAAATAAAGAAAATAACAGGTGAAACAGTCAACCATAGTGTTGAAAATGTTGATAACAAACATGAACACCAAAATGAATGCAAGGGGCTTGAAATAATATTGAACAATGCTGCGACGCAAGAGAGCTCCGTCGATAACAACTGTAGAGATTTGATTTCTGTATCCTCCTTTGATAGACTCCATCCACTAGATACCTCTCCCAGCACAAGTTCTTTCAATATGTTCAGGGAAAAAGATGAAACAGTAAATTATCAAAACGAAGACACTAAAAAAACCTTGAAAGATTCTCCCGTCGCTCCTTGTAAACGAGTACACGTGGATAAAGAAGTAGCTGTCGATTTTGAAAAACAATATGTTAACCAATTGACGGATGTACCGTCATGTTTTTTTCCGTTTACGATAAATCACAGTACCAACATTAGCGATTCCGTGATAGAAATTCTCAGCGAACCTTCTAGTCTCTCCGTTTATTCATTTGCACATTGTGAATCGCTGGAATACAACAATAGCATAGACAAGGCGATAGAGCCACCGAAAGCAGAAAACGTTTCATCCGACGTAGATAATGTGATGGAAGCGGAGTGTTTTGATATGTATGATAATCAGGAAGACAAAGTTGCTAAAGAGTCCGCAATCGTTAGAGAAGAATCCATGACGGTCGTGAGTAGCAGGTGCAAACGAACAAGAAAAGTAAAGAGAACTACTTGCGCTGCGATCGGCACAAACTTCGACCCGCTGTTGAAAGTGAAGCGCGACATACTTGTGACGGTATACTCAATTCTGGTATTTACTGTGTTCGCTGCGCTGTCGTTTCCCAAAGTGTTTTTCGACCAGGAAATGTAATTGCAATTTGTATTCCGAAAATTTGTAGTGTTTTGTGATTATTTATTTCTGTAAATTATTTTTTTAGTTTTGAATAAATAAAATTGTAAATTGATATTTTATTTTTTTATTTAAAACCAATCGCACATCCCTTTGCATTGTTTCTATATTGCAGTTACTTATTGGGAAAAAAAAATTGGGTTCGTGACTTGAATAACTAAGAAACAGGTTGCCAAAATAATAGTTAAAACCTTTTGAAAATATTATATTATACATACTTACAAAATAGCAAAAATACACTTCCGGATCCGGTTCTAACAAGCCGCCGAGTAGCTTCATTCTAGTATCTGTAAAATTATTACAGTTAAAATGGGATACAATCACTCATTCCAGCCCCACAGTCCGTGGCTCTCCCGGATGGTCTCTCGGTTGTCCCTCCTCGTCCGCGTGAGGGCGCTGGCCTCTCCCTTGGCGATGGCCTTCTTCCTCTCGGCCCTCTTCTGTCGCGACTCCAGACTCCTCTTCACCTGCAGTTTGACCACCTCCGGTGCGATGGTGGTCGCCGACGTGTACGACCTCATCGACCGCACGTCACTCAACGTCTTCTCTATCATCGCTAGTCTGTACTTCTGCGAGTTTTTGTCTAATTCTGTCTCTGGTTTCTCTTCTGCCGTGTTCTCTTCTGTTTCAGTAACTTCTGTTTTGACCTCGGTGCTTTCTGCTTCTTTTGTCGTATTTTCAGTTCTCTCGGTGATTTTAACTAATGTTGGTGCTGCATCTATATCAAGTTTGTGAGCTTCGTTTGTGATTTGATGTAGCGTTGCTTCGGTCTCGTCGCCGCGGATTGATGCTTCCACCTAGGAAATATAGGACATTTCGAAATTTTAGATAATGCAAGGAAGAAACTAGATAGAGCCCAAAAACGACAGTTAACATTAAAACATAGCTCGTATATGAGGGTAGTTTTGGAACACATGTTATTACAATATTATGCAGTTTTAACTTATTCATCATTAGTTTTACCTATTTGCGGAGTGCAGCCACTGTAAATGTCAGTGAACATCGACAGAATAATTAGATGAGGGCAGTTTTGGAACACGCAGGTATTCGCAAGATATGTTATGTAAGCTACACAAATGTGAACTATTGTAGAAGTAATAACGAATTGACGTAATTGCGGCACTATGTTAAAAATATCAACATTTCATTTCGGACAACAACTTCTAATATGCATAGATTCAATAAGAAAAATGTGTTAACAAGTGTATACTATGTAGTGTTAACAACTATTACAATACCTGTTGTCGTAGTGCAGCCAGCTCATCCTCGGTGTAGCTGGTGTGGTCCGCCGGCGGCTCGCTGTCCTCGGCCGCGCTGTCTTCGTCGTCACTCACTTGCAGACCGATACCCATCTCCTGAAATATACACCGATAGAGGGATCGATCAGTTTCCGTCATTCATAAAACACAGCTACATGTTTTTATAAAAACTCATTATAGGTGTAATAAAATTACATTTTTATATTAATGATGACTACGAACCTGCGCTACGAACGAATTAGGTTCTTAAGAAGTGTTGCTAGGACATAAAAAAAATTGTGGTATGCTTGTGAGTTTGGTTAAATAGCGATTTTAAACAGACACTTAGCTAACGAGGCGGATTCTCTAGTTAACAATTGTTTAGTGGTAAAGTAAATTCAAATTCAAATCATTTATTTCGTCTTAGGAACTAATAGCTCACTTAACGAATGTTAAAAATTTATAATACAAATAACAATATCAAAATAAGGAGAAAAAAAATATATTTAAAGACCTCTAGAAGTGCGTCATCGTCATTCCTGGTCCGCTTGTACCCGGAGCAGGCGACCTCCACGTCGAGCGCGTCGTCGCGCCGCAGTTCACTGAACGTGGGGTACAGGTCGCTCTCGTACCCGAACCGCCTCTTAAAGAAATCGCGCACGCACCGCACGTCGCGATCGAAGTATCTGCAACATTTTAATATGTTTCATTTGTTTTTATAGTCTTATAAGTAGAGTACTCCCAGACATCTCAGTGCCAGTCTACTGACTATATTTGGTTTTAAAATTGTTTCAAAAACGAAATCTTTCTAAAAAATGAGTGATGTGCGTTGATGACTTTTCGTATTTTATAACACCAAAAATCAAAATGGAATTCGAAGAATAACATCGAATTCAAAAAGCTATAGGAGAGTTAGATTTATTTTACATACATTTATTATGTTTAGTATCCGCAATGATAAAAGTTTAAATGTGTTTATCATGTGAGATTCTCAGTTGAATTAAAACTCACAGTTCAGCATTAGGATGCATGGTGGAGACCATCTGCGGGAAGTCGATGATGATGGGGTGTCCGTCCTCGTCGATCATGATGTTGAACTCGTTGTAGTCTCCGTGGATGACGCCGCAGTTCCCGAGCCGCACGATCAGCTCCATCAGCTCCTCGTACAGACCTTCCACGTCCGGGACTGACGACACGTGGGTCCTGCCCACACATGATACATATACGCTATTATAGACGTATCGTAATGGATCGGCAAGATTGCTTTTATTTGTCTTTCAAATTATATTATTTACTAGCTGACCCGGCAAACTTCGTACCGCCTAAGAATCAATAAAAAAGGTGAACATTTTTTCGCATTTAATCACCTTTTAATCTTTCCCTGGACTTTTACAAGTAATTTAAAACCAAAATTAGACAAATCGATTTAGCCATTCCCGAGTTTTGACGAGACTAACGAACAGCAATTGATTTTTTATATAAGAAGATTTTTACATAAGATTTCTGTACATACACAATAATAACTAGCGTATACTCACAAGGGGCCACCATGAACAAGTTCCATGACAACACAATGTCTGTTGAAGTCCACAGGCCGAGGCACAGGGAACCCCCGCTCGTGTAGAGCCTTCATGTAGGCGAACTCCTTGGTGGCTGATATCCGCGACAGGTAGAGCCAGGAGGCGCGGTTGCGGTGTGCGTGGTAGTCTCTCTTGTCCTTCACATTGCGGAAACAAGTCCGGCCCAGTCTGAGAATAAACTTACAATTTGAGGTGATACTTTATAGTACAATTTTGGGGCCTTTGTCAGACAATCCGGAATATTGATTTGTACGCACTTTGTTTGCTTCGAATATTTTTAAATATGATTTTTTTTTACTCAATAAACATAATTATGTTCGAAATAGAATTTGTCAGCCTAAATATTTCATTGTTTTTCAAAAACAATAACAATAATAATAATTATAAGGTTTATAAAAAAACTATGAACATCTAAGTTTTTTAAAAGTAGGTTACAAAATATAGCCGTTGGATAATGTTGATTGTTGTCATACCTATGAAGTTTCAAGCATAGAGGGTTGCGATCTTCATCAGCCACAGTGTAAATATTGGACTCTTTGCCTACACCAATCTGGTTGCCAAAAGACGCGATTACTTTTCTGTTTGTTAGCGCTTTGAGGGCCAAGTAGTCATATCCTGCATTTGTAAGCCGATAACCATCATCTGAAAATAAAGACTTTTTGCTTTCATATAATTCATTATAATGTCACAATAATAGATTTGCATAATGTAATGATAGACTATCAATAAGACAGAAATGGAATAATCTCTCCCAAAAGTAAGTATTATTACTGAAAACTAATAATAAGACTTCATCTCTCCTTTCCACCATGTCTATGCGATAGTAGTCAAGCAGAGCACTAACTTATAAAATAAAAAGCAACAGTGTTGCAAAATGTGTCATTTACAAATTATTCAGTTGTACCCAAATCCACCTTGGATGTGCACATAATTTGCTTCATTCTGACTTTGATGGAATCTTTTCAACACATCAAGATTTATGTGTAACTAAGATTAATTTACAATTACTATTATATTTACTTACATTGCTTTCCTCGTTCATACGTCAACAGTCGATGTTTACACAAGTCTTTCATTAGTTTGTGTACACCTCCATGGCGAAGATTAGCGATCGACGCGACCAGGGAGCCAGGCACTAACTCATGGTTCTTCATACCCATTTCCACCTAGACGTTAAGATTGATTTTAGATTAGGAACAAATGTTATTTTCTTCCCAAGTTCGTCGACATTTTCTCTACTTACCGCAGTTAGTACGCGAAAGTCTTCGCCTGTTAAATAACGTAAAATTGCAACGTCCAATTTTCCCATTTTAGGCTATCCCCGATATCAAGCTATGTATGACTACAAGACGTTTGGTCTATTCTGGAAATAAATCAGTAACATTGACTGTAAAATGGAAATATTTTATAAATTAAGTTTGATAATTTACGACACAACACAAGCTAAACATGTGGTTGTGACGTGCGTATGACAATGACAGTGTGTTCTGTGATGACAGTTCAGGTAATTGACAAAATATGACAAACAACTTGACGCCGACGGTTTGTTCTCTGTCATAATATGACACTGTTCGACTCCTCCTAAAATCCCATCCATTCAATTCGTATTCGTCTGCTTTTGTCAAAAACTTTTTGATACTGTCAGGCTGCTCAGCAAAGACTGCTGGGCAGCTAGCCACAGGTGCTGGCACTGGCACGGGCCACGGAGTGAGTAATACATACTGGCTGGTGACTGCCGCTCAGGCTGGCTGTTAAGAAGTGGTTTGGTTTGGTTTGACAGATTGTTTTGAATTCAGGACGATAATTAATACCGTACATACTTCTTTAATTTAATTCATATTTTAAATAGAATTAAATAATTTGAACAAATAAATACCAGTAATAGTTATTATAGAATATAAAAATCTTGGCTACATGAAAGTTTACTGCTAAAGTTGAGGACAATTTTATTACTGAATAAAATACTAAATGACCAGACACTAAGATGGTTTTAAAAGGAGTTGGATTTACGAATGGTATAATAATTTTGGAGGAGCCTGAGGCCGTTTATTATTCTGGTCAGGTTCTCTCTGGCAATGTTCACTTTGAATTAAACTATGCAGTCAACTGCACTGGTAAGTAATCTATTTTAATTTTATATCCATTTTGATTGTGAGATATCGAGTGAATTTTCACTAGCCAAGCTCATGTTGTTTACATTGTAGGCTTAAACGTGACGTGTTTAGGAGAAGCGTTGGTGCTGCGGACTGAAAAGCGATATGAGATATTTGGGGGCTTCAACAGATGTAGAGAAATTAAGTACGAAGGCCGAGAGAAGTACATAAACTTGGTGCAATGTGTCTTTGGTAACAATGGTAAAGAAGACTTGCAATTCTATTTTAATTAATACATTTGTATTATGTTTAATCTATTCATGAAGCAATCTGGCATCCAAGGTTTTTGTAATAAACTGTCTCATGAAGACCTGGCTTTAATACTCGTCTGAGTCAGCCACTTCTGAGGTTGTGTGTGTTGATAATGTTTTGTGTCCATGCAACAAATCAAACAATAATGTGTGCAATTATTCCCATCTAACGATGGGTAATTCATCGTAAATGGCATCAGTGGTGCATTTTTAGCTAAATAAGGAATACAAGTTGTACTTTTGACTCTTTTATACTGCAACAAAACATATTAAGGTACAATCATGACGGAAAAATAATTGTGTAATAACATTCCTTGCAATTTAGTTATTACACAATCTAGCAGGATGTACAGCAACAAAAATTTAATTGATAAATGTAACAAATACATCAAGTCAAGGTCTGTCATGATAGCAGCTTGTATAAAAACCTGCCAAGTGTGAGTTGGACTTGCCCACAAACGGTTCCGTACCATCATCTATAAAAGAAAATCATGTTTGTTGAAAAAAACACTTTTATTATATGTAGACCCCCCTTAATATTTCAATTTTTTAATTTTTACTAGGTATTTGTTGTTATAGGGGAATTATAGAATTTGTGAAAATTTCAGCTTTCTAGCTATCATGGTTTATGAGATACAGCTTGGTAATATTGTGTATGTGTTATAATAAATATTTTTAGATACTTTAACAACCCTGGCGCCTGGAGTGCATTCGATGCCATTCCAGTTTCAAGTGCCAATTAATGCACCGTCATCATTAGAAGGGGTGGATGGCAGTATTAGCTACTCCATCACTGCATCCCTAGAAGTCCCACAGATGGGGGGAAAGGAAGAGTTGGTAAAACAGTTCCAAGTGGTAGCACCCATCGGTCCTGATACTCTTGCTAAAATGATGGTAATTTAGCTAATTAAATACAGTTTTTTTTTACAAAATTATAATCACAAGTTCATGTAGATAGATGGTGATTTTTTGAGTTCAGTTTACAATGTTTTTCATCTAGTCACCTAACATTATACATATTTTACCATCACTGTTTTAATGCATTCATTTTATGCTCACACAGTTTTGCAAACAATCATTTTTGTTGAAGTAGACCATTTGTTTTTGTAGCGACCATTAGAGCTAGATTTTGAAGAAATAAAGACATGCCAATGTTTTTGTGCGAGCAAGCCAATAAACTTGAAGATTGGCCTGCCATCCGCCGCTCTTGAGGTGGGATCTGTTGTTCCCATTACTGTTCAGGTGCAGAATAACTCTAGCATAGAGATATATGAGATCTGTTTTAGAATAACTAAGGTGAGTCATTAGAAGTAATTAAAATACCTTTAGCCATATCCGGTGTCATGTGGATAAACCCTGTATTATTTGTTTTAATTTATTCTAACTAATGTTTCTGTTCTGTGATATGAAATTAATGATATTTTTTTCTAAACCTGTATTCCATATCTTCATGAACTTTCATTTATTTCGCCATTTACTAACCACTAACTATAATGCCAATATACATATATTACTTATGCCTTATACCCTGTAACAATTGACATAAATCACAATTGAACCAGCAGATTACAGTTTACTTCCTGTTTCCTCTATTGATACTAAATTTTATTAAACTAGTGATAACACAGCAATAAAAGGCGACGTTTATGAATAATGGGGTTAACATAATAGGCATAAAAACCCAAAAAGTATCTAGACTGTCTATATTAATGAATATTGTGTTGTTTTGTTGCGTCAGAGACACAAGTACCGCACCTTACTGCCGCCGTCGGAGTACTGTTCGGCGGAGGAGACGCTCGTTGAGATGAAGAAGGGGTCGGTACTGAGCGGCATGCGGCGGCAGTACTGCTGGGCGCTGGCGCTGCCGCCGGTACTGCTGCCCAACCTGCAGCACTGCGGTGTCATCGACGTTGTATACTACTTCAAGGTTGAAGTTAAAAATTATCTAGGAAAGACTAACTCGGCAAGATGACACGGGGCCCCCGCCGGGAGGGGTCCTCGATCTGAGAGCATCAATTACGAGTGGAATTAGCTTTAGCCAATAAACGGTATAATAACGCTACTGAATCCTACTATCTTAGGTCTGCCTACTAACATTATAAATTGCAAAAGTCTTCCAATGTTTATCCATGCCAAAAGTAATAAATGAATTTTAATGATATGTACAGATGTGACCAATGTTTAACTGCTGTGGCAGGTGAAAGTAGTGTTGACGGACTGTAACGACCCAGTGGAGGAGGAGGCGGAGGTCATGATCGGCGTGTTGCCCGACACATCCATGACGTCACCGGACCTCGCCGGACTGTTGCCGAAGGCGCCGGTGCCCGACCAGACACAGAAGCCTGTCATAGGATTCATTGCAGCCAACACTCCACCGATAGTAACAAGTGTACCTGGTATTGTCAACAGTGGGTGCCCTTACCCTACAAGTGATTGTCCCTACCCGACCGTCCCTCCATACAACCCCGACGTACAACCAACCATCGCCATAGCTCCATCCGCTCCGCCGCTGTTAGTATCGAGCACGTGTGTAAATCCTCTCGATATTTAAGTACAAAACCCTACCTAATTTCATCATTTGTGGCACCCTGTAATTGTGGGTACACTACAAACATAAAAAGATTATTACAATATGAATTTTACCTGTGTGTAATCTGTGTTGGATGTCCAATTTAATCAATAAATAAATTATCTCGATGTTTCAAAATAAGTCTGTTTCAATAGTTAGTCAATGTATGTAATATAATATTATGTTCGAATCACTTATTAACTTGGTTCCGTTCTGAGTTTGCACATGATAACTACAAATATTATGTATATTTTTTTATTAAGTTGTATATAAGCAGAGTTTGAGGCAAGATAGATTTGTTAAGAATAATGTTTATTTCGTTGTTGCTTGTTAATACAAATATGACAGGTTTATATTAGTTAAGTATTAAATTGCATTTAACTGTAACAAATTACATCTGTTCAGTAACCATATAATGGATACATTTTTTGTTCTCCGTTTTGTATTCGTATTTATTTTTATAATTGTTTATTATGATCTGATATTATTATGATCTTAAATTTTCCCTCTTGCGTTAATTAGTGCGTACAATGGAAAGTACATTTATGATATATTTATTTCTTTATACACTGACGACCGTGTGCCAGTATAAGTTATTTGTTCTTGTCATACTGAGAAATAAAGATCTTTAAACCTTATTGTCTGTTTATTTGTTATTCTTCATGCCTCAATTACTGAACGATAATTACATTGGAAGGACTTCTTGGTTTTTTATAATATGGTTTTGGTTTAGTTACAACTAACCTAATCGCTGGAAGAAGCTATTTTTTTATAATCAGAAGTCAAAAGAGTTCATGCGTGACCTCATAACATTTCTATCTTCCACCAATCAGCTAATTATAAGTTGAAAAATATTTAAAGTATCAAAACCGTTCTTGTCGTACTGCACTACGGTCCATACCTACCATTTTTTGAATATTTGAGGCAAGCTGAGCTGAAAACTTATCACACGCCTCTCTTATCAAACTTAGTTTTTAAAGTTTTACAACTAAAAAATATAATTTGTTTATCACAAAATTCCTACTTCATCCTGTTAGAGAATAATACTGTAAAGTTCTCTTGAACAATGGTGCTGTTTGATAAAAATATATAATAATATAATTATAGTTAAAAGTAACTTAGATAAAAGAGTTTTAGATTACCTGAGGAAAAATATTTTTGTACGATGTTTCAAAATGTATTAGTATAATATCTTTTTGTTGTTTTAATATAGAATACTCAATTAAATGTGCGCAGGTGCTCAGATAAAATTGGTAAACTTAGGGCAATAAGCGAAACAGTCGATTCACTCTGTAATTTGTCTGTTTGACGATCATTTACATGAAAATCTTCATTTAGAAATCTACAAAATAAGACAGTTTTTGGAAGCTCATGTGCTTTAATTCATAATACTAAAAATACAAATTGTTAATAAATTGTATAACAATAAAAATATAAATGCTTAACATAGGTAAAATATTATGAAACCATATTTAATATAAAGTATAAGGTAATAGTATATTATTATGTATTTTTTCAAAAGACTAAAACATTCCTATTCGACTAGTGAAAGAAAATAATAATAAGTACCTGTACTCACAATGGCTGAAATGATATCAAATATATCAAACTGTAATGAAAATACTTATTATTTAATTATAAAGCTACAGTACAACTATGAAATTCCATTACTATGGTCGAAGGAAACCAAATCAACATATTAAAGGAAACAAATTATATTAAAAATAAGTCACTTTCAAATAGTAAAGTAAATATTTAAAAAGTTCTGCTCAAAATTTGTATATGATTAAAAAAATATTAGACTTATCTAACTTTCCTGTATGGCGAATTTTAGCATCAATGTATATAAGTAATATAATATTACAATTACGGTATGTACTTATAAATAATTCTATTTAACCTTTTCACCGCGAGACGAAATATCAGTTGCCGGGCCCCTAGCGCGTTAATATAATAATAACAACCTAGCGTACGTGTGTTTGTCCATGAACATTTAGAGCCGCATTTAAAAGGCTCCGAATATGGTTTAGAACCACAGTTGGACACTGTAAATGGTGCTATTGTCGTGATACTTCAAGAGCCATGCAAACTATTAGTGCTGTTCAAACACCGTCATATTGTCCAATATGATAAACATACATAAGTACAAGTACATAAAAATGTATGGCCTGAAGGTACATGAAGTACATAATGTGGGAAACTATACCTTAAGGTTATACTTATAAGAGATAAAATATGTTGCACAATGTCTGCCTGGTCATTTGGAATAGATATAAAATCTCAACAATGCCAGATTTAATCATAACATTTAGTTGGTATTTTGTACTAACTGTTACTCAAGCACAAATATATAGGCACTATAACATAGTTAACATTCTCTGGCACTTGACATAGTCTATACAGTAAGTATTATAAGAAAAAACGGAACTTTGTACTAGGAATCATTTATATGAGGCAGTGTTAGTATCATAAAGTCATAAATGCCACACTATTACAATAGCAATATGCATAACAATTGTATATCTTACTAAAATCTAGTGTTGTCCGAGTAATTAATAATTGAAATAATTTCTTTAACATTCGTAATTTTAAAGAAGTATTAAAGCCCAAAAAATAATTTGTTGCTTATCACAGTATAATTATGTAATAATATTGACAACTTTAAGTAACCATTATACTTATTTTTATGCAATGCAAAGTTAAATTCTTATATCGACTAAATTTCTTAAATCTATATAACATCAATATAAAAAATACAATAAAAAATAAAAAATAGCAAAAATTGTGTATGTATATTAAGTCAAAAAAATCTTATCATTATAACTACGATTTCAATATTTTATCTATAAATAAATCATCTGCTTAATGCCCAGCAATATCATAGTTAAAAGCAATATCACTTTACCTACTTATCCAGCAATTATAGATAGATACAATATTGAAACGGCTGCATAAAAAGCATAAATTGTTTCATAGAACCTTATTTCATAAGTACCTGCATGTCATCAGTATGGCCGCCGCTCACTTTACTCTGTCAATGAAACAAACATTCAATCAGATGAAAATAATTATTAAAATCGCAATTTAGATGTCATGGTAGGGGATCCGAACTAGACAAGTTTTGCACCG
>LGAG01000006.1:52863-68679 GCA_001278395.1 Lerema accius
ACTTTTTTTTATATTTTTTTTTTATAATACTAGCCTCTGCTTACTCGTGTAAAGTCATTTGTCATAATATTTCGTATTGGAAGTTTTCAAAAGGTCTTAATGTCGTGTATACGTGGGGGGAATTCCAATCATTTGACAACCTTAGATACATAGCGTACCGTGAAATGAGTATAAGTAAGAAAAGTACATAGCAGTGAGTGCACACCCGTCCCCGCTCCACTTCTACTGTGGTTATCGACATTAACAAATGAAGTGTCGAAAAGTATTTACTTTTAATTCCATTTACTATTTATTTTTGACGATTGTATTTGATTTAGGTACTATTAAATTATACTATAAACCTATGGACAAAATGACCTTTTGGGAATCCGTATAGGATTTTTAAAATTATGCCTTTAAAGAAACTATTTGACCATCTCTTTAATCATGGAGTGTAATATTGTATTGTCCTTGTAAACAACTTATACAAAAACATTTTGATACGCAATTAGTACATTATCAAGGAATCTTAAAACAAATGAAATTATGGGAGATTGGTAATTTTAAAAATGATTTTTGATATATTTATTTAGATCACTGCATTTCGATATACAAAAAAGGTGACATTGCTTTTCTTTTACCTTTGATTTTCATGTAAAATGTGATTGAAACGTGTCTTCGAAGTTATTTTGAACATAGCCTCAATTTATTTGAAGGTGCCAATTTTAATCAATTTTACTGGGCATGTAAAAGTAATCGATTTTTCTAAAAACGTGATTCAAGGCATTTGAAATTATTAGCTACCCTAATCAGTTTTATTATCTGTTGTAAATTAACTATTTATAAATAATGATTATCAAATAAATTTTATTGTATTAAGAACAATTTGTAATCTCAACTGGCGTAATACATTAAAATATCTGTTCCTAGTTACCCAACCGGTGTTACCTGTCGTAATAAATATAGTAAATTAATTAATTACGTAATTATATTTACAATTAATTTATGACGTAGCTCGATAATTTATTGACACGATAAAATCCGCAAGATTATCCTGTAAGTACAAATTTTGTGTTATTAACAATATTAAGTTTTACTATTTATTTCTGTCCTTAACAATAACAATAATATGATATTCCAGTGTTAATAATATTTTAGTAGTAAATTTCATTTACATGTACGCGAATCCTGAAAATGTGATAACAATGAATGAAATATATTATTAAGTTTTTCTTGTAAATTTTACCTTTTCATAATCATTTAGTCTTTAGCTAGACAAGAGTATTACTCCTACAATAATATTACTTTGCTAAACTAAAATTTAATTGTATTTAAATAACATTTTGAATAATATACGTACGTTTAGTACTTGACTCATTATAGCTAAAAGTGCCTGTAACTTTGTATACTTATATATGTAATTTTGTATTGTATTTAATATACATTTATACATGTTTCGATATGCATTTTTTGTATTGGATTTAGAAATTTGTAGGTATTTTTTTTACATGCTCCAAATGGTTTCTTTCGTGTTTGAAAGTGACGTATTTGGACTGTATAGTATGTATGTATGTATTGTATATTATTAAAAAATTTTATAATGTTTGTAGCTGAATTTAAGTATTTTTCTACTTAACATTTCTTCTATTCTGTTGTTCATTTCATCTCTTGCTATTCTTTAGAATGTGTAATGAAAGGTTCTATGTAAAATTAATTTTAAGGTAACAAAATGTACTAAAAATACTATTTAAAGAACCCTGTGACGACTTACTAAACGACTAAATATAAATCGACATTTTAAACGTACGAGATATCAATGTTTATTATCACATATCAGTATCTTAATAGATAAATCTTGTAGTAAGGAACCCTAAATAATGAGTTAGATAATTTTCGGTATTTTAAAATTATGTGAAATTTTAAAGAGATTAATTGAAATTTTGTAATAGTAAATAAGTCAGTGAAGCTTAACAGGATGTTATGAATGTTGCTAAAATGATTGGCGCCGCTACAAATTATTTCTCGTTTAATTCACAAATTAATTTATAAATTGATTCCATTCAGTTCTTATTATGACGTTCGAAGATTGGTCAAGCGGTCGCGGCAATGGTTTCCGTCAGTTGCTAAATATCAATTACAACGGACGAACAAAATGAACAGTTAACAGTTTAAGGGACAACTTCCACTGAAAGAGTAGTGATGATGGTTTTTCGGTTCAAATATATTACAGAGCAATTTGAACTCTACGCACTCGTGAATAGCGTTCGAATTTATTTTTACCGATAGAATACGATATGGACAAAATCAACCATCATAGAAATTTAAACTGTATCTTTTAGGGCATAAGGTTCAAAATGCAATGTAGTAATTTAATGTAGAAAAGTCGCTGTTCTCTGCCGATATTTCAGTGAGAGTTGCCCTTAGTGTTAGGTATTTTGAAAGTTTGAATGTTACTCGTACTTGACCTCCGCCGGCGCCGGCGTCGCGGCGTCGCAGTACAATTCACTGACAATTTAATAAAAATTCTTCATTAAATTTGTCACCAAATTTTCTTTACAGATACTTTTACGTGCTAAATTTTTCTATCGATTCTGTAACAAACGAACTCAAAGCTACTGATGTCATAATACCATCTTGACATTAATTATAGTGCAGAATAAAAAAAAAAACTATTACATTATACAATTGCGTTATTAATTTATCAGTAACGGATTCGATAGTAATGGTTAATTTCTCGATAGACAGTACAGAAGTTCAAACGTTCAAAGTCCAGAATTATCGGTATAGACCGTATGTATAGGGCTAAATAGCTGATGATTACTCTGGTTGATACCGCGCCATCAGAATCATCTGTCAACCATACATTGATGAGTTGAGTAGACACACTATCAGGAAACTATTGTTTTATAAGTAGACGTTTATGTACGGCTAAATTTGCCCTAAAAATACAATAATCTACCTAAAATCCATAAAATAGTAAATCATTTGTCATCACATCAGTGTTTAATCGTATAGACTACGCTTATACAGCTCGCATATTGTTGAATCCAAAAATTCGTATATCCATAGCTGTAAGGTTCAAAGTTGATTGCCAATAAAACACGCGATTAGTAGATCCACTTAATACGGCGTCAATACCCAAACCGCAGTAAGTAATCTTCAAAAACCACTATTTCAGGCTTCGTTGGTTTTGTTTGGCTGACATAACGGTATCAGCGGCGTACGTGAAATGCCGGCGCAGGCGCAATGATGACGCATCTTTATGTTTATGAGCGTGATCTATATTTTATGACAATATTGATTTGAATGAAATAAGGTTGAGAATTGAATAAAATTAGATCTGTAGTAGTTTATTTGACTAAAATAAATTCATCCTCTCGGCTTATTGCCTTATAGGTACTATTTAATTTTTTATGTATGTATTTTGTAGATGTATTTCGTTTTAATTTTAGCAAATTGTATAAGTTTCAGGTTTGTAAAATTTGGAATAGAAAGGTATTTTTTTAAATCAAGCTGTGTTGAATCTCTGAATTTATTTGTGTGCGTTTGAATGTTTGAAACTATTATAATTAAAATGATTTTATTTAAAGTCACAAGTAAGTTTATTTTAATGTAATGATCTAATTTTCGGTATAATTAAGTTACCTAATTTATTTCCAAAATTTCTCATGATCTAACATAGATGTATAATTTATTGATTTAGTAGAACAATGGTTAATGTTTTTTTAATTTATTTTACTTAATATCTAAACCAGGACTTAAACTTCGAAGATAACGAAATATCAACCAAATACCCTTTATTTTATGAAACCCCATATGGAATAATTACAAATAAAATGCCCTGAAATTCATATAAGATTTTTATTAACAATTTGACGGAACTCTGAAGATTTTTCTACGGAACCCACTTAAGGATTCCCTGACCTAGACTACGTCTTTTTAACGATAACGTACTGTAGTACTGGTAAATGCATTTTAGTAGCAAGTAAGTCTATTGAAAAATTAACTAAAAAAGCTTCTTTTAGAATGAAATGTTCATAAAGCATATCTTAAACAATACAGCATTGTTCTACTAAATCCAGTTTAGTATTATGTCAGTTTTACTACAACATTGTCATAAATAACCAACAACTATAAAGTGATAATAATATGATGTAGAAATAATAATGATTTGTACCTGATTGTATAGTCAGGGCGCAGTGTTACCACCTTACTTTATAATTGACGTATTTTTCAATTTAATAGTGCTTTTCAGGGCGATTGCATGCGAAGTATATTATCTCCCTTCCGGCATAGATAATTCCTAGCTATAGATTTGCGGGTATTTATTATCAAATTCGTTACGATATGAAAATAAGATTTCAATACATTGCTATTTAAACATTTTCAATGTTGAAGTTATACACGCGATGGCAAGATGGGATATAAACGAATTGATTTAATCGAGTTATTTTTTATCGAATGACAGGTGTCAGTTAGTACATTCGTGTGTAGTCGCCCTAATCATAACCCATGTGACATTGTATTACTGAATAAAGGAATTGAAGTTTAAAACAATGACGCATTATTTGCCTTATTTCCCTCGTTATTTTTAGTTACGACTTTATTTTTTGTGGCTCCGATAAGACGCTTTGTCTTACATGATTACCGGAACAGGAAGTAGTTTGTAACTTAGTTTTTTTTTTGGTAAGGAAATATTAAACAGATGTGCAGTCCACCTAGATTAAATAGACCATTATGGTCTTATTCTTGGACGTATCCTGTTGATCAAAGTTTTTTATTTTTTTCCGTGACAGCAACAAGGCAATTCCTTGGTTATTGTATTTTTAGTATTTTGATTTCATTTATTGCGATCCAAATGCACATAATCATTAAAATTTTAGATTGTAGAGCGTGTCTAAGAAATGGACATACTTAGGTTCGAAAAACATTACTCTCCCTCTGGAAAACAATGTAAGTACATACTCGTAGTTTTGATATGGAATGTTATGAGATACGCATGAACTTTAAAAGTACCTAAGAAATGACAGTCATTGGCATTAGAAAAAAGGTAAAGGCCCGTAAAATATTTGATAGTTTTGATAAATTAAGAGACCCGGGTTCGAGTCATAGTCGGAGTAGATTTACAGCAGATGCTATTGGTTCGTTAGTTTGAAGCTTGCATCTACCTAACTAGCTAGCTCTCTAAATATTCTTTACGATGCCGAATCCAGCTATTCGCATCTGCGTTCGTGTAGCGTTATTGTCCACCGAAACACGCAAATTGCATTTTTGTACCATAAGCGGCATTGACAAATAATTGTCCGGTACCTACGGAGCGTGTCCTATGCTATTATTCGTTTTCTAAACTGCGATCGGTTTAACGCAATTATCTTGAGGCGAGTGGCGGGAACGGACAATCGCGGTCACTCTGTCACCGCGCGGCCAGTCGACTCGCGACCGTTGATGAACACGCACGTGTATAAAGCTTTCCGATCCCGCGCAAATACGAAAAAGTGGTAGAACAACTTTGTGATCTTTAGTTTACTAGTGTTTCAGTGACCGTGTTATATTTTTACCGGGATCTCAACCGGACCTAGGAGGTAAACATGTCTTTGAATTTTAATTTTAATCACGTTTTTAGTTTTATGCAGGACGCTGCGCTGTTGATTGTTTGTAAACATTGCTTTGATTGGGAGAATACATTGTGTGGATTTGGTGATTTACTGATTTATGCAATGTTAACTTTGCCTATTTTATATATTTTGAAATATAAGTTGCAATAAAAATGTGCTTAGGTACTACACACCTAATTGATGGTTGGCTTAAATAAATATCCATTAAATTATTCTTCTATTAAATGTAAGGAATTTTATTTTACACTAAATTTAATTGAATAATGATGGATTCCAAACTTTACTATCGCATATAAAGATTACAGTTATTTAAGATACCTACAGTTCTAAGTTAATTTTCACGTTAATTTGTTTCCCTTTCATTAATTTTACTGCATTTGAAGTCGAAATTTAAGTATAAATGTGATTATACTCGTGCAAATGTAGAAATAATGTTTTGTTAATTCAGTAAAACTGATTAAATTTTTCCATGGGCCTTCGAACTTTTCCTGTTAAAAATTTTCATGTTCGATTTATTTGTAAAATCTCCACCAAAAAGTCCCACTGACTGCCTTCAATTGGTGAAGATTTCTAAAAAATAACCTAAGAATCTTCTAGGGTCTTTTTGGTGGCAATTTTTGGCAATCAATCTTTGATAACCTCTCACAAGGATCTTATCAGCAGTTTCCATAAAAACTACTTACAACAAACAAATACGATACGGTACCTACCTAAACAATTCACTTCATCGTCATGATCCAAAAAAATCTCAAAATAAGTTTTGAAGTTACATTAGATCTCAGATGTCTTAACTGCTTCAACTGAGCTAGAAACGTAAATAAATTGTGATGAATAAAATAACTAATGAAGCGTCTAACAGAAATGATAAATGAAAGGTACCTCATTAGTTAAATAACATTGCCCCAAATTCTGTACTCAAACAACTCTTACTCATACTATTGCCAATGAATGTCAGTGTGTCGTTGTACTTGAAGATGAACAAGACCACAGCGTAGGAGGACGAAACTGTTAGTACGTTCATAGAAACTGGGTTAAGTAGCTGATCGACTAACAAAAGACCTTTCGACCATAGCTAATTTTTATGTGATATGTCATGTGTGCCTGCTGCGATATGTTGTTATGGAAATTAGAACATTAGTTGATATGAGATGAGCCTTTACTTAATTGGTAATCTTTTTGTCGTAAAAAATTTGTACCATTGAAATTGTTCAAAAAATAAAAAAATATTATTTGAATTTAAGAAACAGCCGCCCCAAGAATGCATTTGAAGAACTATTCAATATAGACAGGTATTACGCAGATTAAAATTAAATGTTCAAAAGTTTATCTGCGGCTAACTTTGCTTTTGAAGTGCAGTGCCTAATAGAATAGGTAGGCTGCATGTTTAGAACATCCATTTAACATAATCGTAAACGTAATGATATATGTAAACGAACCGCTTTTAAGATTTGAAGGCATATGATATCTGTTGAATATACCTGATAGAATGTAAACGATTTTATTACAAATATACGTGTTTGCCTGAGACTGAATAAACAAAGCTAAAATAATAGCGAATAATCAAATGAACCGTAACATTTGAACAGTAGCATTTGACAGTCGATATTTTTGTTACTACAAGTATGTAAACAGATTTACAAAACCTGTTTTTCAAATGGAATGACCATAAAATGATCCCTTAACGAACGTGCTTGATCTTAATACGTGCATGAAATATTTAGCGCGAGTCGGGCTCTCGCTATAGAGAAGCCTCTGAAGTGCCTACTGCTCTGTATTTTTCAGGCGAAGCGCATCCACTCCATGACGAAATGCTTAGCTGGATAGATGCGATACAGAGCGTAAAAGATTATTACATTGTGTTGGAAAACTCTGTTTTTTGTACGGAAATCTAATGTTTACTGTTCGAGGTGTAACGCGCTGACTGCGCCGAGCTAACTGCACCGTATCGTGAATCATAGTCAGTTATTAAACTAAGGATGAGTTTTTATAATTGTTTAAGAGTGCAGCATTCCTCTGATATAAGCAGACCATCTGCAATCATTAACATGAACTCATTTCCTGTTGTTAAAACATATTACAATAGATTTATGTAGGTACGGTACATAGTTTATACTGTCAATTGAAATGTTTCCATTGGGAAAATACAAATTAAACAAATTAAAGCCGTTAAAACCTAACATTTTGACCATCTACAACTGACATGTAACAACAGAATTCCATTCCCAATGGTCATCAGTTGGGATTGTTTGTCACTGCGAGCGACGGTTCTCAAGTTATCATCTAATTTCAGAAAGTAAGACATGTGTTATTGATGTCCCAATCTCAAGCTAGAAGTATATCGTCCATTCCAGTCGTTTAACGTTAGAGTGACGGCGACAACGGCCAGTTCGTCTGTCGTATCCGGCAATTGATATAAGTAAATCAATTTACCAGACCGACGCGCTGCACCGACCACCGGTATACACTACTAACGAGACTCGTTACTTGCTGATACTAAAGATTCCGTCTGATACAATTAGATCAATTGAATTTGATTGATACCTACTACTGTTTTTTTAGTCTGCATTCGCACTTCGTATTTTTGGTAGCAATACAGGAAAAGGATTCTTCAAGAACTTGTATAAAAAGAGGCAAGTTTTCATTACTTATTTTTTTAAGCTTGCACCTCATTGGTAATTGAATACTTCGATGGTCAATCCATACATTTTGAATTGACTCACACGTAGCGAGAGTTTAATGGGTTAGGCCTTGTAAAGTTGGGTAGGTACTTGGCTTGGAGATCTAATAAGCTTTTAACAAAAAAGCTTGTGAATGAACGACTTGTTTTACATGATAAATATTTTTGATAAGATAGTGATGTAACTATTAGTATAGTCGCGGAAATTGGCTATGTCCAGTAGTTGACGTCCAAAGGCTGATGGATGGATAGATAGATTGGATTGTAGTATGGCTATAGTGTTGGCCAAGTTTCAGCGGAGTAAAGTCGTGATTGTAGCAAATGTCAGGCGGTCACGACGGCTACAACCGTAGTGCATAGTGCACACGACACCGCGCGATATACCGCGGTGAATGGGATAACCAGTTTGGGTGCCAGGCTGTTGTACCGCGGTATTATTATAAGAGTGACGAGTTAATTACTGTTTGGGCTCTGAACTTTGCTACTTTGAAGTTCTAATTATATTTTTGGTCCTTCATGTTGGACTCTTGAAGGGCTGCCAATTATCCGGCAGTTTCTAAGTCGTAAGTGTTTGGGACATCGGGTTTTGAAAGCTTGACATAGGTTACTCATAGGTCGTGTCAGTCGTATGAGCAAATTAAATAAAGTAAACCTAGTAAGCGTTAGTACGTCGTCAAACCGCTAATTATAAATTGTTTGTTGACATTAAATCTTCTACTGAAGTCATGGGTAAAAGGGAATACTTCCCCAACACACATAAATTTCCACTATTACTGGAATAACGGTAGAAGACCGACGTAAAACCAATTTGAACAAAACGTAAAACTTAACCGCTTAACTGTTATCTGATTTCAAATTACGGTAACTGGCAGATGAAGTAATAGGTGTACTTACTTGGAGTCGCGAGGGCCGCTCCGCGCCGGCAAGCAGACATTGTTGTTAAGATGAAAGTAAAACTGGTTACCAAAACCCGCGATTATCTGTGCGCTACTGCCCCGTTTTGGCACGTGGTCTGTATTCAATCAGTTTATTTTACAACCAACAAAAATAGAGGTCAAATACATTTATAAGTAAGTTCTTACGTGTGTAGGTACAGAGCTACAGAGTGCTTGGTGCCATAGACGGGGCCTATTTCAAAATTTCTTCTTCGTGGTATGTTAGCACACTACTTAGCGTTAAGTTTATGTACGAAGACGATAATTAGAAGGTGAGGTATCTTATGGCACTTTCTGTACTAACTTGCCAGGAGGTGACTACAATAAACGCTGTTTGACTATCCGAAAGTTACAAATTATAAAGGCATTCAGCCCAACATGTCGATAAACCTATATTCGCCTAACTTACGAGAGATTTAACTGATCAATTACGAAGAGTTGAGACGATAATGTAAATAGCAGAGTATGATAAGAGCAGTAATAGCAGTACAAGCGATGCAGTGGGCAGGGATAATGTTCCACGCCGCGGTTCGACCGCCACCGTTACGATCAATTAGACCGTCTCACGGCTGTTGGGTTTAGTCCACATAGCCACACAGCACGCCGCGGGTCGACCACACTGCAATCACTGAGATAACACGCCGGCAACTGATGGTAATTGATGATTCCAAAATTATACATTGAGGATGTTGAAGCTCATAGCTATTAATCAATGCTGCAGTATCTGTAGAGCTAGTACAATACTCTATTATTTGTTCCTCTCTTTTGAACATTTAATTAAACAACCAGTGTTCGAAAGAGACACGACTGCAGATATTGGTCCTATTTTTTAAGTAAAGGAGGTACCTAATAAGTAAGGAAATTCTTCTAGTTGTTTGGAACTATCGCTAGGTAAGTGGTCATCGCAGTCGTACATTATAAAAGATGTGTGGACTTTGAAGTTGAAGCTTGCGAAAATAGTTCATTATTGTATGCAGTTATTCGGAGTCATAAGCAAGTTTCTGAACAACTTTAATTATTCAGGAAGTAGTGAACTGATTGCCTACTTACCAATAAAACCGGACGCCAAGGTTTCGGAATTGGTCGCGAGTAAATGGAGAGGAAAATGACAAAATTGACAAAAAAGATTCTTTTGTTCAAATGTGACTTTATATTTTTAATTTTATTAATTTTTTATTCCTTTTTTTATCACTTTTATGGCCGAATAGACCAGTAACCCAGTTTTGATTACTGATGGAAAATTCCTTAGTTGTTTCGTAATTATTTAGTGCCACAAAGCTTCCGTCACACAACGACTACGTACTTCATGTCGACAACCACCTTTATTCTGCCGAAGAAGTTCCGAAGTAATGAAAGTTCATACTTTAAACTTGGTCAAACTTGATCTTGGTCCTAAATCAACTTAACTCGCTTGAACTGACCGGTTCAAAACCTAAAAACCCGCACAGGATATTTTTTAGAGGACTGGCGATAAGACATGTTAATTACAAAAACATTGTACGAAAACATCTCGCCGTTGTTGAGATGTTTTGTGAAGACACTATTAGACATGCCTTAAAAGACCTTTTTGCACTTGTTTGTTCATAACAGATTTTCTTGGAGTATCATAAAAAAACTGGTATTTCCGCTTCATCCATTCTAATATTAGAATAGCAACCGGCATACGCTTCAAGGCTAAATTTTACAATGAATTCAATACTTGCTGAGATAACATCAGAATATTGACTAAATTGGCTATTCTAGTTCAATTATTCCCATACGCGATGCTTGGCACTTACGTATGAATTTACTCTACATACTCCATAATACCTCTATATTTATTTTCAAATAATATGTTGCCGGTCGATAAGTATTACCATTTTTTAACTTCCTTTTTAGGGTGAAAAATGAAATTCTGACTCACTTTCGTCTTCTCATTCATTCGTCCCTCTGTCTCATTTTTGTTGTATGCATTTGGCTAAATTTTTTTGTTATTAAAGTTTTTTATTTAATTAACACTAAGTTTGTAACATATCCATATTATTCTGGTACTTACTCTTCAAATTATTATAATGACTAATTATTACCATTCACAATAGTATTCGAGTCATTATTAGCAGCTACGTATTATTTTTCATAAAAGCATTTGCTGCGGGGTTTCTCAATGGCGATGGCGTCGCAAGCGCATTCACGTGTCTGAGAGCTGAGTTTATTTATTTACTAATGTTTAATTCATTGCGAATGGATACCTACCAAATTATATTCATTGCCTGATCCTTAAGTAGGTCGTGTAAATGATGTGCATAAGACATCATTCAATTTATGTAATTCTCAGTTGAGGGAAACTTTATCAGATGAACATAAGTAAATTGTAAAGTTATTGCAGTCACAAAAAATAAAAATAGGTTCGCATTGTTTTATGTAGTTTTCTAAATTTAAAAGTGGGGTATCTATTGATTATAGCGACTATTCGAACCTATTTGCGACATCTCGTGGAGGCTTTCGAGGTAGTAATGAGACACGAGGAGTGAAGCAACCTGCTATGGAATTGATTGTGAATACAGTGCCTACTATTTCTCTAACTATACATTTTTTTTTATAATTGGATGTAAGAATTTCTAATAAATGTGCGCAATCTTTTGCGACATTTTTTTTTGTTTTTTTTATTTGTATTTTTTTTTACTTACGTTTCTCTTACGTTAATTGTCGTGGTGTTTGTGGTTATATTCAAAAGTGCTTTTAAGCTCAACAAGTTAAAATATTTGTTTGAAACATGACGATGGAGATTTTTTTTCTTTAAATGAAGTTAATAATTACCTATTACTGATGACTAATACTAATTTATGATGATAATTATTTTTCTTCTTATTCAAGTCAGTTCTAAATTTAAATATTCTAAGTAACAGATTCAACAACACAATTTAATCGGAACACAGATAACACAAAGAAGAAATTTACATGAATTAACATTTTATCGAGTTTTAAATTTGTAACACGAACGGATCGAATGACACGAACCATCGCGTAACAGAACGAGTTTATATTCTAATTTTAAACATGAAATCTTTTTAAATTAGTGAACTAAATTGCCATAGCTCCTAAAATTATATTGAACGAGATTTACGTTTCAAATAAACTAAAAGTTTGGCTAAAAATCGCCAGACACAAAAAAATGATTTTATTTTTTATCAAACAAAAAAACAAAAATGTATCTTGAGTACCTAAACATTTTAAATTCAAACAGATTTTTTAGTAATTACTTAAGTGAGAAAAAGACAGGAATCTACCATTAATTGTGTTGAAAACAGTACCTACTAGTTATACAATTCGGAAGTCATTATTCTGAGTGAGTACCTATATTCTAATGAATTCATTATCATAATTATATGACGTGTGAACCGTGATAAAGTTACGGTGTTTATTGTGTACTTAGACATACATACAGTGAGTAGTGGCACGTGGACTGGTAATTAGTTAACAGCATTCCATTTAATCTTGATTCCTTTGTTATGGAACGATATTTTTAAAAAACAAATTATTTATTTGATATAATTACTAGAAAATTATTTGCAGTCCAGTATAATAAATATATTATTATTTTGTTTGTCAAAAGTTAGCAGAACAAATGACAAATAATCTTTCTTTTTCTACTGGTCCGCACGCAGCCCACGCGCATGCGCTATAATGTGACACGTATAGCCTAGAGACTACAGGCTATCTAAGTATGTAACATTTTTGTAAAAGCCGCGTCACAACCTTTTTGGACCTTATTATTTTGTTATCCTTTCAAGAAAGAGGAAATACGAGTTTGACTGTGGGATAGTTCTTACCTAGATAATTTTATAGACTTAGAATAATTAAGTACACTATAACTTTGAGCCATTAAAAATAGGTAGGTATTCGAAAACTTGTATCTCTAATAAGTATATATTTTTTTATAATAAAAATATTTATGTACGGTAGGTAATACATAATGTAGTTGAATTTATTATTGTTACGTTGGAGCACAATTATCTTACACATTAAATATTTTTCTTGGCATGTCAGTAAAAGAGGCAGTTAAATGTGCAAAGCGCTGAAGTAATTAAACGATAAACAGTCCTGATTCCATGGAAAATCTATTGTGCAAACATTGTTAACGAGATAGAATTTACTTATCATCTCAATAAGAAGGGTTGTGGTTAGCTGATACAGCTATTATGTAAGTAGCTTGTAATATTTGATAATGAGACTTTTGTGGAGTACTGAATAGTTTTATCAAAGTAGCGCTCAGGAAACAAATGTACGTAGATGTAGCAAATAGGATTATGCGCCTCAAATGGAATAATTCTCGGGTTTAATAGGTGAACAAGGCTACGACATGCAGCAGGTACATCGACAAGATTCACCAGATGGCCAATTAATGTAAGGTCAGATAACAACACATGTGTACAGAATACGTTATTATGGATCTACTACTGGAGTTATAGGGCGATCTTACAACGGTGATTCAGGTTTTTGTTAAAGACGAATAAATCAAAGTAAATGTCGCGAAAATTAGATTTGAACCAAACTTGCAACGTCTGCAACCGATGTTTTGATAAAAGAATAGAAATAATACAGAGGTTCTCAATACTTCAGAGATTGATTAGAAGACTTCATTTTGCACCTGCCACAAAGGACTTTGTCATGCCCATGTTATTTATGGGGTCGACAAAAATGATCGCTTCGTAAATTAAGGAACCCCTTGGAAGAGTATTATACTCCTAGAATTTTTAAAACACAAAACAACAACTTCGTAGGGAAAGCATCGATACTTGAACAAAAACGCTCTTCTATTTTTAATAGCCCGTCATTGGGTAACGAGTTGCACAAGGGTCGATAAAATCGAAGCTGTTGCAAATCGATTAGTTTTCTCGATTCGATCGCGATGCGAGAGATACGAATTGTACGAAGCTCACTTCCGTTGTGAATTTTAGATGCGTTTGGACATGCAACGTCTGTAATGTTTTTAGATCTGTAACAATTATGTAACCTATTGTTGTTTTTCGTTGAACTCAATTCAGGGAGAACCTAAAACTGATCATAGGCAACCAGCTTAAAACTGTCTGTACCTAGAGTCGCCGCAAGCTAACAGCTAGCTGCCGGTTGCGACTGCTGTAGTCCGTCTGTCACCTGCCTAACGTTATCCGCCCTTCGGGATTGTGGGATATGTTTCCTAGTTCATTTTGTACCTACGTCAAATTTGGGATTTCACGTGTAACTGACTCCTCATTGAGATAATGTCCTAGAGTTAGTCCTGAGAATTGGTATAGAATGCCTAATTTATAAACGTGTAGGGCAGTGTCCGTTCCCCAATTTCCTCAAGTTACATAAATAAATAAGACTACTGATATGTCTCAACTCTTAAATAATATTGGTTCTAAGAATTAGTACAAAAGTTCCATTTCCGTAGAATTTGGGTAAAAAATATGTAATACGGAAGAATACAAAGTCAGTAAGACATCATTAACATAACACATTCCTTACCACAGATTTAGCTCTTTTGAATAATATAACCACAAAGTGTTGTAATCAGACAGTATTATCTTTTTAATGGACTGAATACATATTATGTTGTCGCAGCAGTGTTGGGAGGTGAAGATTCATTGACAATTCATAATTTGATTAGTCTCGTTTTTAACAGTTAACTGAAAATTTAAGCTACATATTTTGCTTTATTAAAAATAATCATTAATTTAAAAACAACCCTGCCTCTTAACAAATTAGGAGGAGGGGGTAAAAATTATATAGCCTATATCACTCCCACAGTAGAATCAAATTCCGTAACATCTCTTATCTATTATGTTGAAGTCTTTCAAATCATTTGAGCTGTAAAACGTACCAAAGAAACAGATATACATACAAATTAATAACTTAAAAAACACTCTCAACTCTTCAACAAGCTTTGCGACTTTACGATCGCTGCTGTGATTTGGTTGTCCCGTTAATCTTGGTTCCTGGCTGCAATTAGATGCCAGTCGTTAAACGGTTGAAGGCTTTCGGTGGTACACAAATTTTCGACACTGGTTGATCCCTAAACCTTTTAGCAATTAGCCCTGGACCACTAAAATAGAGTTATGGTCTTCAGGCCTATTCAATAATATACTCGGGCTCTGTGGAGGGCTGGTAATGAATAAATTGGAGCGACACACGTTGTCTATCAACTGCTGTTCTACCCGCGGCCATGACACACGTTACACATTATCAGGCCCGTTTAAGCGACCGCGTGTGATTCCGCCTTTCTATTATCGCTAACATTTAAATATCAAATCTTCGAAGATTTAGCTGACTCTTATTTTAGGTTTGATCTACAAAATCCTGAAATTGACATTGTGGGCAAGATATTACATGTAAATTGTTCTTCAGACCAATGTTTTATTAACTCTATCAGATTTTCTATTATAAAGTTTTTAATGTAACTTACCTATAAATAGATCATTTGAGAGCTAGCTTAGCGAGAGCTTTACAAGTGTCTAAGAATCGTGACCTGAATGAGGTCATTAAGGTGCACAAGAATATTTTCTTGTCGTTGAGCAGAAACTTTGTGATGTCATTTAGTATCTGTATAACAGACTTCTGTACCTACAGAGACGTCTGTGAAACAAATCAT